>OZ024778.1:9785308-10015308 GCA_964017025.1 Stenichneumon culpator
CCATACGATTGCATCTTCTTATCAGTTATACGTACATTCATGGTACTATGGTTCATTAATATTGTACCATTGCGTACTCCCTACTCCCTAGGCTCATAGCCCCACGGGAAAGTGTCGGTACAATCATCCCGCAACATCCTCTTATCATCTCTCCAACTTAAAGCTTTTTTTTGTTGTTCTACTGTGTGTACTACATGCTTCGTACTTCGTATTAAATTTTGCGTTTTTACAATTTCTTCCCGTTCCAACAAGCACATTTTATAATCGTTGAAGGTAATTGTTTTTAATGTTGAACCTCTTACCCCTTTTGCTCTCTTTTCATCCTCTTCCTGGTCATCATCGCCGATAACTTTGAAAATGTAGAGTTTCGCTCTTAAACCCACAAATTCCGTCATAACCTTACCGTTGTTCTCATCTTTCATTAGCCTCAATACTTTTTTATTGACTAAAGGCATGCCGTAGGGATTGTTTGCCGGATAATCGGATGTGTCGAACTTGTACAAATCTCGCTTCATGATTTCATAAATGTCAGGTACAGTAAAATGATAGATGAGACTATCGGTATCGGTATACAACAGCTTCGATTGCTCTCCAAATTGACTCTTTATATAATTATAATGAAAGTCGTAAATCCACAGCTTAGATATATCCAGGATCGCGAAGCCTGCGTATATCGGTTTATTGAAAAGTACTTTTGCTTTTGACATTTCTATGATAACCATATCACGATCGAATATGGTGCAGCTATGGAACGTAGGTCTGGCGATCAGAGCTTTCGCGCCCCACCTCGGCTTATCCCAGTCTGTGACGAGCCTTACTTCTTTGTGTTTCCTAACGTTCTCCATGGTCTTCCCAAAAACTGCGTTGTTCATGAGTTTATAGAAATTTTTTTCAAATTCATTAGAGCATCGTTTCCTCAACTCTGTGTTCAAATCTATATACTTTTTTAGCCAATCCGTCTGCTTGAATTTTAAAACTCGATGAACTTTCGTCATTTTCATACCTAGTGTTAAACACTGCTTCAAATTACGGTAGTGAATAACGTATCTTTCTTTCGATAGCAGAGTCGGAGTCAATTTTGCTTGCGTACTTTCTTGAAGAGGCGGTACAAAATGTTCCGGACACAGCGGCAGATCTTTATGAAGTTCATGCAATTCTCTCGGATACTCGAGATCAACTTCACATACGTAACCGGTTTCACTGTCGTCCGAGATCGTGTTGATTTCGGAAAAAAGATTTTGTAGTCGGACAGTATCATTGCAAATCGCATCAGCCTATAATAGGCACGACCGTTGTCGATTTATGGGCAGAATCGTATAGAACGCTGAAGAATCGGAAATGGATTGAAGGAACTGTCATAGATACCGTTGCGATTATCAACTTGGAAAAATCCTGGACCAATGTAACTTATTTTGAAACTAAATATACACTCTACATGCTTGGAGATTATTGGAACAAGAAAAAGTATAAACAATGGCCAATGTACAATATTGTGGACGAGATTAAGGGAATAGTTCTCTTACCATATGTGTATGACAAACATTGGAGGCTTTTAGTTTTGAATACTGAAAAACAAACAATAACATATATAGATCCAGTACAAACAGACGGTCCGGACCGAGACAGCGTTGTCAAAGCTTTTCGAAAATATTTGTCGGAATGCAGTAAGTATACGAAAAATAATCTGTGCGAAATACACTGGCAAGTCGAGGATGAAGTAGAAAGTCGACCAATGCAAACAGATAGCTACAACTGCGGTGTGTACGTCATGTACTACATGGATTGTCTTGGAGTACAAAGACCATTTGGAGATATATTTGACGCCTGCAAAGCTCGACAGGAGCTGAAGAATCGATTATTGCAGGGCTCAAGACCAATGCATTACATTTGTTACTTATGTGGAAATCATGCAAAGGAGCAATCGGTTCAATGTGAGAAATGTAAACGCTGGGTTGAAGAACGATGTATAAAAGGCAGCGAACGGAATTACACTGAATACATGGTTGACGAAACGGCGATATACGTCTGCAATCTATGTAGTTTCGGAGAACGTCCATGGATGGTGGAATAGTCGTCGTAGAACGAGATGATAATTATCCAAAGATTATTGATCTGTGACTAATGATGAATTCAACGTCGGTCCAGCGTTAACATTTTACGGATGTCTGTAACGTGTGGCGGAAACGGTTCATTAACTGCTCATCACGATCTGAATGAGTGTCGCTGAAATACATGGAAATTTCATAGTATTGAGAACCATCGTACTGACTATTTGTCAATCGTGCACACTTTCCTTGTGTTCGATGAGGACGAAATTTTCATATTGCGATTTTTATCCTTCGCTGTTCGATTAATGACTCGATGTTCTTAATAGTACCAATTTTTTTTTTTTTTTTTACAAATTTGCAGATAAAACAGGAAGCGAAGCAATAATAGACACATTAACAAGTTAATTGTGTTAATTTATCAGCAAATCAAGTTTAATTCCTATTTCTGCCTGGCGAATGCAGGTGACCGACTCCCCATAATAACGAGTATCTTGTAACAAAAAATATACTCATGTTTGTATATATATATATATCTACAGATTCGCATTCGTGTCAGCAAAAAATCGATATCGGGATAAACAATATTGACTCTAGTCCCGGCAAAACGTGTGTCGTATAGTCGTTAAATATTCCAATCCACTTACAAAATGTAAAGTCATGTATAAAACCATCGCACCAGGATCGTAGCATAAAATTATTAACGGGTTCTCCTATGTTGTAAATACAAACATAATCGTTATAGTTAACATTGAATTGTACGTTGTATAGATCGAGGATGACTGTATATTTTTGAATACAGTATTTATTACCTATGGCATTTGTGTGTGTTATTTTTTATAAGGTTTATTGATGGCTAATTTAGTTTGACAACAACTCGCAAGCACCTACGAAGCGCAAAATCATCATTTGGAAGCCGCAGAGATCAGTTAATAGAAACAATCTTGGCTCTCCTTAAACGCCGACAGTATTCTTTTCTCAGGTTTGTACTAAGACTAATTTTCTTCTAAAACTAACCTCGAGAATCACAAGATTATCCTGGCATTTTTCCTTAGGTAGAGTCCACTATTTAAGTCCTAGAACCATCTGACGAGGTACTTCACGTAGTAATTTGATAAATTGGGTATATAGCCTCTCCTAAATACGACAGCGCGTTGGATTTGTTAAAGCGTTACCTCGAAATAATTTTTTCTAAACCATTTCCCGCCTAATATAAGCGACGCTGCGCTGGAACGAGACGAGGAAATTGAAAAAAGTTAAATTGCAGACAAGTGCCTATCCAGAAGCCTATGCAGGAAGCTTTTTGTCGCCCACTTCTAATACTTGTAATTTTTCGTGATTTGGATATCCGAGATTGCGCTCCACAGTTCTATCCCAGGACATATTCGTACGTGCAGGAGGTGGGCATTCGTATGCGAGTTAATGGAATCAAAATCAGTAAACTCTGACTTCGCTCAGAATTCAACACCCTCTCACCCTGAATCGGAGCTCCTGTCGGCCTCCAATTTCCGTCTACTCGCCATTTAAAAAATTCACTAATAAAATAGTTCCCAAATTCCTTTTGGGCCCTCGCTTCTCGAGGGTTCGCACTAACGTCTTGACTCAGTAAAGTGCCAAGTATACGAAGTATACGAAATTGAGTAATTCCTGTTAAGGCCAGTAGAAAAGTAAAATCAATAAATCGTATCCGAATTTATAACGAATTTTTCTTTACTCTTCTCCGGCAAAATATTTCTTCCCAAATCGTGTACCGGGTCGTGCCCAGTGCCCAAACCCATACCTGAACAGTCTTTTTTAAAGCATTCGTATTATTCACGTGTCGAAGGAGGCACGACAGAATCTCACGTTTTTTGGATTATTATTTCAAGGCCATCGGCAAGGCCGAGCTGTCCGTCTTTTTCTTCCGCGCAAATAATCGAAACTCTTTCAATTAAAAAAATTGATTCAAGTAGTAGTGATCCTCCATGAGGTAAAAAAAAAATGAATATTCGGAAACTTGTTTTATTGGAGCAGTTTTTCCTCTACCGTGAGTTTTCCGACTGGCCAACCCCTATTGGAAAAATTCTCACCTATTCTCTAATAACCCAGAAAGCTTAAAAAAATTAATTTAGGTAGTAGCGATCCGCCATGAAATCAGAAATAAATTCGACATTCGAGAACTAGTTTGGTTGGCGCAGTTTTCTGACACCACGATCTTTCCGACCGAACAACCCCTATCAAAAAATTAAAACATACTCTCTAATAAAGCATAACGCTTAAAAAAATTAATTCAGGTAGTAGCGATCCTCCATCAGAGCCGAAAAAAATCGTTATTTGGAAATTTGTTTCATTGGCGCAGTTTTTCCGCTACCATGAGTTTTCCGACTGGCCAACCCTTATTGGAAAAATCCACATATACTCTCTAATAAAGCGTAATGCTTAAAAAATTAATTCAGGTAGTAGCGATCCCGCATGAGGTCAGAAAAAAATTCGATATTTGAGACCTCGTTTGGTTGGCGTAATTTTCCCGATACCACGATTTTTCCGACTGGACAATCCCTATCAAAAAAATTCACACATACTCCCTAATAAAGCATAAAGTTTAAAAAAATTTATTTAGGCAGTAGCGATCCTTCATTATATAGGAAAAAATTCGTTATTTGGAAATTGTTTTATTGGAGCAGTTTTTCCTCTACCATGAGTTTTCCGACTGGAGAATCCCTGTCGAAAAAATTCACAAATACTCTCTAATAAAGCATAATGATTGAAAAAATTAATTCAGGTAGTAGCGATCCCGCATGAGGCCAGAAAAAAATTCGATATTTGAGACCTCGTTTGGTTGGCGTAATTTTCCCGATACCACCATTTTTCCGACTGGACAATCCCTATCAAAAAAATTCACACATACTCCCTAATAAAGCATAAAGTTAAAAAAAATTAATTTAGGCAGTAGCGATCCTCCATTAGATAGGAAAAAATTCGTTATTTGGAAATTTGTTTTATTGGAGCAGTTTTTCCTCTACCATGAGTTCTCCGACTGGAGAATCTCCGTCGAAAAAATTCACACATACTCTCTAATAAAGCATAATAATTAAAAAAATTAATTCAGCTAGTAGCGATCCCGCATGAGGTCAGAAAAAAATTCGATATTTGAGACCTCGTTTGGTTGGCGTAATTTTCCCGATACCACGATTTTTCCGACTGGACAATCCCTATCAAAAAAATTCACACATACTCCCTAATAAAGCATAAAGTTTAAAAAAATTAATTTAGGCAGTAGCGATCCTTCATTATATAGGAAAAAATTCGTTATTTGGAAATTGTTTTATTGGAACAGTTTTTCCTCTACCATGAGTTTTCCGACTGGAGAATCCCTGTCGAAAAAATTGACAAATACTCTCTAATAAAGCATAATGATTGAAAAAACTAATTCAGGTAGTAGCGATCCCGCATGAGGCCAGAAAAAAATTCGATATTTGAGATCACGTTTGGTTGGCGCAATTTTCCCGATGCCACGATTTTTCCGACTGGACAATCCCTTTTAAAAAAATTCACGCATACTCCCTAATAAAGTATAAAGTTAATAAAAATTGATTTAGGCAGTAGCGATCCTCCATTAGATAGGAAAAAATTCGTTATTTGGAAATTTGTTTTATTGGAGCAGTTTTTCCTCTACCATGAGTTTTCCGACTGGAGAATCTCCGTCGAAAAAATTCACACATACTCTCTAATAAAGCATAATAATTAAAAAAAATTAATTCAGGTAGTAGCGATCCCGAATGAGGTCAGAAAAAAATTCGATATTTGAGACCTCGTTTGGTTGACGTAATTTTCCCGATACCACGATTTTTCCGACTGGACAATCCCTATCAAAAAAATTCACGCATACTCCCTAATAAAGTATAAAGTTGAAAAAAATTGATTTAGTCAGTAGCGATCCTCCATTAGATAGGAAAAAATTCGTTATTTGGAAATTTGTTCCATTGGAGCAGTTTTTCCTCTACCATGAGTTTTCCGACTGGCCAACCGTTATTGGAAAAATTCACACATATTCTCTGATAACCCAGAAAGCTTAAAAAAATATATTAACGTCGTAGCGATCCGCCATGAAATCATTAAAAAATTCGACATTCGAGAACTCGTTTGGTTGGCGCAATTTCCCCGACACCACGATTTTTCCGACTGGCCGTTCCCTATTGGGAAAATTTACACATACTCTCTGATAATCCAGAAAGATTAAAAAATTTAATTCAGGTAGTAGAGGCTACAAGTTTAATGATAATTGCAGAACGAGCACATGTTGCAAGATTTTTGTGAGTTCCGACATTCACTTTCATTTTTGGCGTACTTAATACATTGGAAATATGTTAAAATATAATACGTTGATGTTTATTTATAAAAATTTACGCCAAGCTTAATATTTCCCTTTAGAATATGATGCACGAAAGGTTAGGTTCTACGTCAGTTGATCGAATCGGATTACTGACATAGGACCCATTTTCGTTGCACCAACAACGTTGCTAACTTCGGCGCCATGTGATTGTACAGTTTAGAAAAGAATTCGTCCTGCGATGGCAATTCAGTCTCGTCGAGTCTTGCCCAGTCGTCAAGGTAGTCGTAGGGGAAAACTCCTTTCCGCGTCAATAGCTCGATTTCCACATCATTATTACAATGCTTGCTCGTAATCACTTTGTCTTCGGTTTTCAAAAATGAAGCTAATTTCTCAAGACTACTCGGCATAAACCTGAAAGAATCGAGGAATCGATACCGTATGCGCGTGTTCTTCATGTTCTTCGAAGACGAAATATACTTTTCTTTATTTATCGGTAAAAGACTCGTCGTACCCTCCATTTTACCCAATTTTCGGATTAAAAAATGAGCATCGGATCCTGACAAATTGTGAAAAACGATGGGAACTGTGGTTGGCGTTTTGTAATTTAAATTGCATGCCTGGTGCGCGGGGCCACGATATTTTCCGCTGAAATTACAGTGATCTCGAACTTTTATGTCATTCTCGGTAAATATTTTTTCGCACATGTGACAAGTTTTAGCAGACGCGAATTCGCAGTTTTCGGTAGCGGTTAGTGGCTTCATTGGAACTACGTGATGATAGAGTGGATTCAACCGGAAAGCTATATTTTTCAACTCCGCCATGAACCAGTCCACACATTTTTCGCTGCGAAAAAAATTATACTCTGAGAGCGAATCATCGTAACTACAGTGTAAGTAGTATGCGACACTATGAGGTATGTTTTTGATAGTTAATCGTATTACTACCAGTGTTTGTTTGTGCAAGTGGAACCGGGGCTAACAGACATTCCAAATCGGCATAAATCACGAACGGAACTTTCTCTTTGTATTTCAAATTCTTAAATTTTAACGTTGCGGCCTCACCCTCCGGCATTATCACTCTACAATGGTTAATTGTAGCGCAATCGCTTCTGTGTTCAATCAAGGTGGATTCCTTCTTGAAATAGCACAAGCATCTATCGCAAAGCCACGTGCGATGTTGATGATTGGAAATCTACGCACTCACTAATTTCGGTAAATTTTTTATCCACGCGAAATGATGGTACGAAGGTTTCGTAAGTTGATCGTCGGCTTCTTCTTCTCCTTCTTCTTCTTCTTCTTCTTCTTCTTTTTCTTCGTCGTCTTCTTCTTCTTCCTCCACTGCAGCTTCGAGCATAAGTAGATGGATCGTCGGTCTATCGGACGTCTCAGAACTCAGATGTACCGGTACTACAACGCTTTGTCCATGTTCACCGTGTTCGACGGCATAAACGTTTATTGATAACCCGTTTAAGCGTTCAAATTTTCCAACGTTCGACAAACGCATTTGAAATTCTAACCCTTCGAAATTCAGCATCCTACTGTAATGCGTGTACGAATTTTTCCTTGTTGGATTCCCTCTGGGTTTTGGTGAAACCGCCGCCACAACCGACCATAAGAAGCAATATGCATCATTATTCTCGATATTGAGTACTGCTTTCTTTAGCTTAATATCGCGTGGAATATCGACGTATGTCGACAGTCCTCCTTCCAACGGCGAATATTTATTTATATTGACGAAAAGGTGCATCACTTCACTCAACGACCAACCGGAATCTTTTTCTTGAAATTCCTCGACTATTACTAACAACTTCGATTTCACATTTTCGAGGAACCATTCATCGATATCCGTTGATGGTAAAATAGCTTTGTTTTCCGTTTGGAACGTTTTTTCTTCTTCGATAATTTTGTCAGCTTTCTTAACATGGAATTTGCAAGCCAAGGTAACATTCACTTTTAAATTACCCTGCTCTTCCATCACAGACATCAATATCGACTTAATCGACTTTTTCGCATCATCGAAAAAATTTGCCAAATCTTTGTGTCGCAGGTTCACGATCATCCCCGTTCTTATCCTCCTTTTGAAGGCTGCTTCGACATCGACCCACTTCACACATTTACTGCTGGTGATATCATCGAAAAAACAAAACGATACTCATGCCGGCACCACTCACACCTGCACCACTCACAGCTACACCGATATTCCGGATTTTTTCTTTCAACGATATCAATGAATTGATCGTTGACTGTATGTTAAGTTTTTGTCCAACGTTAAGATTAGGTTTTCGCAAAGCTTTTGTCAACAACTTAGATTGCAGATCGCTGAAACGTGTCCACTTTTCAATGTCAATCGCGGAACAATTATTTTTTAATCTGGAGTACGCCTCCTCCATCATACTAACAATATTTTTACACTTATTTTTATCCTTTTTTACGAGTCGCGAGTAAGCGCGCTTGATCGAATATGGACTAACTCTTCGTCTGATACTATTTTTTAAACGTTCAAAGTCAACAGCTACCCCGACCACCACCACCACCCTCTACCCTCTACCATTGACGCTCATTTGAACTTAAGACAAACCAATCAACGTGCGCTTCGTATCTCGAAATTTTTCCATCTATGGATTGAGAGAGAAAGAGAAAGAGAGAGAGAGAGAGGAAGAAAGAAGGAGAGCATTCTGAAGAGCGCTGAAAACACCGGCGTGTGAAGTACCGTCACTTATAAGACTGCCCGTCACTTATAAGACTGTATATACGCAACTGTCAACGCCATAAACAGCGGAACGAATAGACGGTGTGAGCTGTACCCCAATATCGAATCTCGTAGGTTCTGTTTATGGTTTTCTCTGAATATATATACAAATATGTATATCATCGTCAATATAGGGTCACACTTCGACCAACGTGTGCCTCACAGTTCTCCGTAAAATAATAATACAAAGACGTCATCGCGGTATTTTTTTACAAGTGTTCATTAAGTTAAAAACATAGTCGATAAACCCCCACCCACCCACCCACCGCCCGCCATCCATAGAAAAAATTTAAATCAGGCTTTATTTATTTATTTGAACAAGGAGCTGATTCATCATGCATTCATTGGGCATGACTGTTCCCTTCAACATTTGTTTATAAATGTTTATCGCGGGCATAAATTTCAAGACTGATAAGTGGTCTAAGATATTTAAAGTGTTTGTATATATATTATCGTCTAAACAACCACGTGATGAACATTGGAAAATAATTCAATCAGCCACCCACCACCCACCTCCCACCTCCCCACCTCCCACTGCATGCCGCTTGCCAATTCACGTAAAAAATTCAACCACCCTGCCCCCCCCACCGCCCACCTCACACCCACCTTGCCACCCACCACCCATCAGCCACCCACAACCCACCTCCCACCACCCACTGCATGCCGCTTGCCGATTCACGTAAAAAAATTCAACCACCCTGCCCCCCCCCCACCCACCCACCCACCCATCTATCACTCATCACCCACCCACTCAACGACTCTGGACCTCCGTTGCAGAGTCTGCCGAGTGTCGGTAACGTGTCGGTAACGTGTCGGTAACGTGTCGGTAACGTGTCGGTAACGTGTCGGTAACGTGTCGGTAACGTGTCGGTAACGTGTCGGTAACGTGTCGGTAACGTGTCGGTAACGTGTCGGTAACGTGTCGGTAACGTGTCGGTAACGTGTCGGTAACGTGTCGGTAACGTGTCGGTAACGTGTCGGTAACGTGTCGGTAACGTGTCGGTAACGTGTCGGTAACGTGTCGGTAACGTGTCGGTAACGTGTCGGTAACGTGTCGGTAACGTGTCGGTAACGTGTCGGTAACGTGTCGGTAACGTGTCGGTAACGTGTCGGTAACGTGTCGGTAACGTGTCGGTAACGTGTCGGTAACGTGTCGGCAACGTGTCGGCAACGTGTCGGTAACGTGTCGGTAACGTGTCGGTAACGTGTCGGTAACGTGTCGGTAACGTGTCGGTAACATGTCGGTAACATGTCGGTAACGTGTCGGTAACGTGTCGGTAACGTGACGGTAACGTGTCGGTAACGTGTCGGTAACGTGTCGGTAACGTGTCGGTAACGTGTCGGTAACGTGTCGGTAACGTGTCGGTAACGTGTCGGTAACGGCTCCCCAACGGCTCGGCATCAAGTGTCGGTAACGGGTCGGTAACAGGAATCTTGTAACAGGAACGGCCTGTTATCTCTACTTGCGTGGTGACAGAAACAGGCTGTCGTTCCCTCTTGACACTGGTAGGTGATGATAACAGTGCTCTGTGTGACGAACCTTAACCTCGATGGGGATGGATTTTATGACATGCATGACTTCTCCCGCGACGACGGCCATGTGCCCGGGCCCCTTCATGAGTTGAAAAGCAAATTCGTCGGGTGCCTGGGTGGCCATCGTGAGAGTGTTCTTCAGTACTTGGCGTTCGAGGTGACAGTTTTGTACCAATATGTCGTAGTACAGTCTATGCAATTCGGTTCGTATATGTTTTTCGAGGTATACGAATTTGGTATTTACATATGTAAATAAATCCAAGTTTTCTGTTTTTACCTTATTCTTTGCATTTTCAGCCGCGTCTCTGTGCGTTTCGAAAATGAGAAGCTTTGGGTGCTCGGTGCGGAAAACCGTTGATCCGCATATCGCGAGTTCTCGTTTCTTCGTTAATGCGAATGTTATATCGCCCTGGTTTACTGTATATACAGTGAGAGGGTGGATTCCTTGTGTGTCCGTTAGCTTCTTGGCGAATCCTTCGTACAGTACATCGTATTTATTGTAATTGCAATTGCCCTCAGGGAGAGTATTCCAGTACGTAAACTCTCCGTCTAAATCAATACATTCGCCTTCGGAGACGCTGCATGATATTCCGGAACGCAGAATTAATTGATTCGTATTAAGATTTCCGGTGGCCAAGTACTCCTGTAGTGTTACATGGACTACGGCTTGAACTACAACGTCGTCCCATGTGCCGTAAGGGTCTGAATACTGGGCTCCTTCACAAGTGCCGTCTTGTTTTATTGTTCCGGCTAGTGTTGTGCTGCGTATGTTCGTCCTGTTCTGTTTTATCGCGACAAACAGTGAATAGGGTGTGAGTCGGAGTATTCCGGTCTGGTGTACCTTTTCGCATGCCTGATATTGAATATCGTTGATGTATTCCATGGCTCCTTGCGCGACCACCGAATTATGTGAACTCATGCCGCAGTGGTATATCGTGCGTTTTATCAGGACCTTACACTGCATGACCCGAGTTTTTGTGAATTCCCTAATCTGTAGTAATTGCACGAACGTGTCACTGACGTTTGGTTCAATCTTCGGGATGTCGCAGGGTTCAACATCCAGTAATGACAACGTGGTGATATTCAACCGGCTGGACCCGCAATCGTATCCAATTACGGCTTCCGTTTGATTTACCATAGCGAGAGTCAATAGTGCTATTATCGCTCCCGAAATTTTATTGTTCTTAATCTTCTTTTTCTTTAGTCGTTTGAAGATTTTAGTACTATCGGAAGTCCCTGGTTCGATATTCAGTTCGTCATCTTGGTAGTCCTTCCCGATTTCAGGCTCGCTTGAGGGTCGAGCGTCAGTATCTTCACTGCGAATCGGCCTTTCCTCGGCCGCGTCCGGAGGGGATGAAGATTCGCTCTCGATCTTCAATAAATTTAGTACGTATTGTTTCAGTACCACACCGTTGTTGAGGGCACAGGACCGCTTTTTATCCATCATTAATCCGTGGCTGATGCAGTATTCTTTACGTCCTGGCATCTCGTCGAGTGGCGGGGAGATGTCTACCAGGTTGACTACTCTGCAGGTTAAGAAATCCTGCAGGAATTTTGCTATAAGCTCTCCATGGACGTAGAGCGTCCTGGTGTTCTCAGTGGTGCGTTTCAGCCGCCCGAATAGCCACGAGTATGGGATATCTCCGAAGGTCCAACTGAGTCCGTGTCTTAATTTAAGGTAGTCGTTCCCTTCTTGAGTCATTCTTCCCAGACTGTGCCGGCCATACGGTGCGTCTAAAATCCAATGATCTGAGCTTTCGTCAAAAAGAGAGACGACAGCGATTTCCTTCGGGATGAGATTGCCCTCGTTGTCGCGGAATCCCTCTATATCGATGATAATGACGTCTTTACCAGTGGGATTATCCTCCATGATTGAACTATAGGAAAGTTATTTATCTGTGAATATCCTTGTGCATATTTTGCTGATATAATAATTGGTATAATTATGCTTATATAGTTTGTGACGCGGTATTTTCGAGCGTCCCAAAAAGGGTCATGCGACGAGAGAGAGAGAGTTGGCGCGCCCTCGCAGCGCGCAGGTCCCTTTCTCGGGCAGATTCGAGCGGGCTCAGTAGCGTAAATTCGACGTAGTATTAATTCTGTCAAATAAAACATTGCATGTACCATCCGCTCCGGACGAGGCACAAGGACGAAGCGACCGTCGGACGACAATACCGGTAGATGGGATCCTCCAAGACGTCGAGGACACGACGGTCCAATGGATTCCGGACGATACGCGGAGGGTTGCCGTCGTCCGTGCCCTTCGACGACGAACAGGCAGCTGGCCGTTCTTCGGAGAGATCTCCCCTGGACCCGCCGCCGCATTCGCTTATCGCAGGGATTCAATGCGCTCGTGGCCGTGACTTTGCGCCGGCCGCGATTTGAATATTAGCGCGCGCGAGCGCTGCGCGAATCTTCGGGTGCGAGGCTGCCCTGCGTGGCGCCGTTTAGCGTGATTGATGGGTAGCGTGGGAACTAGAGTAAGCGGGGGGGGTCGAGAGATCGCGATCGCCGAGAGTAGCGAGATTTCGAGGATTCTTCCGGGGACTGTTGACTGCGACGGTGCGCTGCGTATCACACTCTCTCGACCCAGCCGGAACCGAAGCGAGAATTGCGAAGGGAGGAAGGAAGGAGGCAACATTTCTTTTGAGCGATCGAACGTACCGAGAACGGGGCCTATTTTTCGGCTGCTGCCGTACCGAAGTCTGAGGAGTATTTACCGGTAAGCCTCTCGCAAAATCCATTGCTTAGACGAATATTCGTTGTGTCGACGCGCCTGCCGGCGTTTTGTCGCTCGCGGGGTACTCTCGGTCAAGGCGTCGATCGCGACTTCGGTTGTCCGGAGAAGTTTGTGCATCGCCGGGGTCGGGTTAATCGTTTAGATTCGCGGGTGTCAAGTGGTGCATCGTAAGTGCCACCGTAGCGTTGCGTTTTGGCGTCGAGATTGACGCACGGGACACGGGTACTGAGCTCGCACGCGAATCTGACCGGGAACTTCGGGGGAATCCGCGTTTGTCCATTGTCGAGTCTTTGTCGGGAGTAGACTCTGTGTTGAGTGCGCGCGGTGCGGGTCTCTGTGCCATTTTCTCGCGAGTGAAAAGTTCGTAGCCTCAGTCGGCGGCGGTAGCCTTCCGACGGGCAAAATATGCGAAAAGAAAGCGAGGACGGCACGTGTCCGTTTCGCCCCGGCCTCTCCGGGAAACGCATTCCTTTTCTGTGCGATTTGCCTGCGCACTTTCGTTACCGGTAGACGACGAGGAATTTTTGATCGGCCTCCGCGCACAGAGATCCGCGCTTCGCCCAGCGTTTCGCGACGGGTCCTTCTGACCTTGCCGCGTGACCGCTGCCGTGCGGCCGAGCCGCGTTGCTCGTGTATTTACCGGTACTTTCTTCGACTCGTAGTTTAAGCCGAAATTTAGTAGGGATTTAGGGCAATGGCATTTTAGAAATTCCGTATTCTCTCTGTATGACATTTGCACTATTTATTCGATTAATTTTTGGGCATTAGGCCACCCCTCCGGTCGGTGAACTGAGTAGCCGTCTGGAGTGTATCAGGGACTGCTTGTACCGGGTAGCCGATAAGTTTGGATGCGAGCGAACGCCGAGAGCGAGCAGCTGTTTTGCTCATGACTTTAATCTTGCTGTATCTTCCTATTTAATTTGGTTTTGACGTTGACTGTAATTATCTTGAGACTTATTACCGATTATCCTTTGATCTTGCTCGGGTTTGATTTTAATAAATTGTGCGGCTCGACTCTCGCAAATTGTTACTAAGGACTTCATTTCCCTAACCACTTGAATTTTCCGGACCGCCCCTCTGCCATACCCCCAAGGCTGCGGCTAGCCGAGCGCGACCTTGGCCTTCCCTTTCGGAAACATCGATCCCGATCGTGTCGCACGCCGTGTGCGGCTGGCGCCCATTAATTAAATAAATTAACGATCGAGGGACAGGGTTTTGTGTCCGATTACCGGTAGGAGTTTTGAGGAGTCACTCCACCCGGGAAATCGCCTCACAATTTATATAGAAATTTTTGTATATATTTATTTTTTTGAATATATCTTTTTCTTCTTGTTTTAATCTTCCTCGTTACTATTCTCGGAGTTTATATGAGAATAACGTAGTCGATTCGGGTGCACGATCCGAGTTTCGCGACCGATTTTAATTTTTATATTTCCATCTCTCATAATTTCTTTTACTTCGTGAGGGCCAGTGTAATGGTCTCCAAATTTTCCTAGCTTTTTCCCTCGTTGCAGGTATACGCAGTCGCCCAGATGGAAGTCGTGTGCATGCACCTTGCGGTCGTAATATTTTTTTGACCGCTCTTTGGAAGCTACCAAGTGGTTCTTCGCTATCCCTTGTATATCGTGGAGTTTGGTTGCTAGCTCAACGAGATAGTCAGCATATGTTCGACCCTCTTCGTCACCGGCTGGTGCTTCGTAGGAGGGCTGGCGTGCGAGTCTTCCAAACACGAGTTCAAAGGGCGTATGTTTTGTACCCTCGTGTACACTTCTGTTGTAGGAAAAAGTGGCGAGTTCCAGCCACTCGTCCCATTCTTCATCACTACTTACATATTGCTTCAAATATTCTACCAGAGAGTGGTGAGATCTCTCTAACGATCCATTAGACTGGGGGTGAAATGCTGTGGTTCGGCACTGTTTGATCTTGAATTTCTTGGCAACGCTTTTCATTAGTGAGCTTAGAAAATTTGCTCCTTGATCCGTGAGGATGATTTTTGGAGCTCCGAAGATACATATGCAGTGCTTAATGAGAGCATCAGCGATGATGGCTGAAGTGGCTCTCGGTAGTGCTACTGCGAGCGAATATTTCGTGAGAAGATCCTGCATGGTGAGAATGTACTCGTTGCCTTGTTCTGTGCGCGGCAGGGGTCCGACTATGTCCATAGAGATTTTGTCGAACGCTGAATCCGGTGTGTCCGTAATGATCATAGGCTGCCGGGTTTTTACGCGTACCAATTTTTTTAAATGGCACGAAAGGCAGTGCTGAATGTACTCTTGAATATCATCCTTCATGTTCTCCCAGTAATATCGTTGGCGGATTCGATTATATGTTTTTGTTACACCCTTGTGTCCTCCTAATGCTGAGGCATGTGCCTCGCCCATAATCTCCTTCCGTTCTTCGGGTGCTGGGTATTTTATTAACCCTAAACAGACTATTAATTTCGTTGGTATACCCACGAACGCTTTCTTTAATGTAATCAATATATGCTCCCATGGTATCCCGTTGATTTCCTTTGTTTTTGCTACGCTAATCGAGCGCAAGTTGAGTCCCATGAGAGTCTTCTTTAATTCCTTGTGCATTAAATGAAAAGAGTTGCGATCGATGAGTGTTCCATTTTTCCCTTTCATGACCATGGCGATATGGTGCTTTGAATTATGTTTGACCGTGCTGATGCTGCCGAGGCTGAGACCGCGAAATTTGGGCACAGCGCGTCGTTCAGCTAGCATTCTGGAGCCTTCGTCACAGGGCTCCCCAGTTTCCGAAAGAAAATTTAAATAATTATCCTTCCGCATAAACAACTGTTCGTTGCTTGTTATTTGGAGGCTGCTATTGGTTTTTGCTGGCCTCTCTTCAGTTTCGCATTGCTGATAATTATCAATTGAATCTGCCTCTGATCGGTCGAATATATATTCTTCCGATTCTCTGGATATGCTGAAAGTTTCATCTTCGTCGAAATTCGCGAAGGTCGAGACCTGATTTTGTGCATCTCTTGGCATAAGTGGTTCACCTCTTATTCCAGGTAGGACGGGTGATTCTTGTCGCTTAGTTTTTCGTCGAGTCGCTCTGGCGATCGGTTTTTCTTGAGTCGTACTTGAAACTTGTTTTTTCTTTCGACTTCGTAGCCGCGATGCCACCGGTGCATCGTCCGTCATCTGTTCTTCGGGTTTTTCCTTGTTACGGGATCCCGATGAGGCCTCTTGAGATTGCTTAGCGGCTTGGTTGGGGGCTGGCTTAGCAGGCGGCTTTGGTGCCGTCGCTTGAGGCCTTTTCCGTAGTCGTCTAGCTATAGGCTCGTCTTCGTCGTCCAATTCTTTTCTCTCTGTAGATGCCTTCGCACGTTTCGCTATCGGGTAGGCGTGCTGAACCGGCGGCTCGAGCTCGTCCTCGCCCGAGGCGTCCTCGCAAGGGTTGCGAGATAGTGCGTCAGCGTTCACGTTCATTTTTCCTGCCTTGTGGATGACTTCGTACTCGTATTCCTCGAGTCGTAGACGCCAGCGCGTCAAGCGCGATGTTGGGTCCTTTGAAGTATGTATCCAAACCAAGGGCTTATGGTCGGTTACTAGCTTAAAAGGTCGACCGTACAGATAGGGCCGAAATTGAGAAACCGAGTGCAATATTGCAACGGCTTCCTTTTCGTAAGTACTATATTTTTGTTCTGTATCATTTAGTACTCTGGACGTGTATGCGATGGGACGATCCTTTCCTAAGGTTCCCTGGCTTAATATGCCTCCGACTGCTGTACCTGAAGCGTCCGTTGTAACAATAAACGGTTTAGTGAAGTCGGGGTACTCCAGCACAGGTTCCTCGCATAGCTTGTCTCGCAGCGTCTCGAATGCAGCTTGCTGCGGCTGGGACCACTTGAAAGCGGCGTCCTTTTTCAACAAGACTGTCAGAGGTCTGGCTATTTGAGAGAAATTGTCTATGAAGCGCCTGTAGTAGCCTGCTAGTCCGAGGAATTGCCGAATATTTTTCACATTTTTCGGTCTCGGAAAATTCTTTACCGCTGATAGCTTGGCTGGATCGGGTCTGACCCCGTCTCTTCCTATTATGTGATCTAGATATGCGACTTCTCGTCGCAAGAATTCACATTTGTTAGGCTGTAACTTCAGGTGCGCGTTTCTCAATCGCTTCATGAGTCTTTTGATTTTTAGCTCATGTTCTTCCAGTGTAGAAGCATCTATGACTATGTCATCTAGGTACACGAATGCGTCGGTTTTATGCCTGTCCTCCGGGTGCATCTCGATCTGATGGAAACCAGATGCGAGATCGAATGTAGAAAAATACACCTCCTAGCTGGTCTAGTATTTCATTTATAAGTGGTAGCGGATATGCGTCGCTAATTGTTTTTTCGTTCAGGGCGCGGTAGTCAAGTACCATTCGCCACCTTTTATTTCCTTGGGAGTCGGCCTTCTTAGGGGCGATCCACACAGGTGAATTGTACGGAGAGTTGGATGGCTGTATTATGCCTCCATTTAGCAAATCGTTCACTTGACGATTTATTTCTTCTTTTAGAGTCGGCGGATATCTGTACAGCCGAAAATTAATTGGAATTTCATCCGTTGTAATTATGCGATGCTGTAGGACATTTGTAGGCATTAATTTTTCTCCAGGTAGATAATAGCTGTCATGGAATTCTTCGAGATGCATCTGTATGCTCTCTTGTTCTTCTGGATTCAGGTGATCCAGGCGTAGTAGGCTTTTAATTTTTGTGATCCTGTTGTCTTTCGTTTCTTTATTTAGTGCTTCATGGGAGCTTGCATCGTTTTCGTTAATTGATTCGTCCGCGTTGCGGGATTTATTTAGTGCTTCATGTGAGCGTGCATCGTATTCATTAATTGATTCGTCCGCGTTGCGGGTTTATTTAGTGCTTCGTGTGAGCTCGCATCGTTTTCGTTATCGTCTGGAATCGCATATAATTCCGACATTTTGTACGATTTGTATGTGGGCACTTCGTGCTCTCCGCACGGTGCATAATTATTGTATTCCTCTTGAGGCGTCTGTGTCCCGTTGCCTTCAGGCAATGGCTGTTTGGACCCAGCTGTTGCGTGAAGTAGAGCTAGCGTGGCCTCTGTTTTGTTTTAGAGATTGTCCTCGATAAATTCTTCGTATGGTTCTATGCTTAGAACCGGCACGGCTACCTCGATTTCTTCTTCCGTGCTATTAATTAGATACAGATGAGCTTTGCCATCGCTGTTTGCGACGAGTGCTTCGCCGAGATAAACCCCTTCTGATATCAATTGGCGGGGCACGTAGCCAAATTTGACTTCTGGATTGGTCACTCGTACGTAGAAATGACCTTTAGTTCGTGCTGGAACTAGAACTTATAGATGATTTTATTTTCCATGTATACCCTTGCGGGTTTTTACATACCCCAGCCCTTATAATATCCCTCTTAAAAAACTAATAGTACCTTTCACTCACTCATCTGTTTCCTTCCGTAATCATTTTGTTCCATACACACTATTCCTTCAGTTTTCTCACCCACCTCTCAAACTCCGCCACATACTCGCACAGGGGTATCACCGGTTCCCCTCTCAAACTGTCATCAATCTTTCGTTCCAAATCGTCTCCTTGTAACCTCACCCTTCCACTCATTCAGATCATCTACCAGCTCTCCTTTCGCTTTTTGTTTCAATTCCTCGCACTCCAAGATGTGAACCAGCGTTTCCTCTTGCTTTCCACACAGGTCGCAGTTTGTTACCTTAAAACCCTTACTTTTGGCTTTCTCTTCCCACATTCCCACACTTCAGTCTAGCCCACGTTTCCTCAATCTTCCCTCTTAAATTCTTGTTTTCCCAGTATTCCTCCATATCCACTTTCACTTTCCTATCTTTATACCCTTTGCAAAAGTTCGATTTATCGATCTTATGCCAATCCCATTGAATCTCTTGGTCTATCTTAGTCCTCATTCCTCTCGCCACTCTCTTTTTTAGCTCTTGCACATTCCCTACCCTTATTAGGTCCCATACTTCTCCCTCTCCAACTTCTTCCCATGCACGTTTCAACTGCTTGGGCCATTTTGATGGATTCCCATTCCTTATTCCCCGCACTTCCTCCCTCAAACATTTTTTAGGCCACCTGTCATCTTCCATTTCCATCACCTCTACCAGGTAATTAGCTGCCCTTTTCCACATCTCTATCGCAATTCCTCTAACACCCGACTCCATTCGCCATATATAGTTAGGAGTATTCCGGTTTACCCCCATTGCCATCTTTACGAACCTTCCTTGGAGCCTTTCCAGCTGTTCTCGCTTCTCCCAATCCCACGTTTCCACCCCGTACATCATCACACTCTTGGCTATAGCGTTCAACAAAAATAATCGTCTTTTAAAACTACTGATTTTAGCCCTTGTATAGATTCCCCAAGTTGCGTTTATCGCTCTCTTAATTTTCCCCGCAAGTATGTGAATGTGCTTCTCCATCGTGTTTCCAGATGAAAACCAGACACCGAGGTATTTATATTCATTGACAATCTCTAACATATGCCCTTTGTACTTCCATTTCTCATCTTTTTTGTTCTTTCCCCCTTTTTTAAATACCATTATTTTTGTTTTTCCAATATTGACTGTCAGCTTGTTTTTTTCCACGAATTTTTCTATTGCAGCAATCATACTGGTCAGGCCCTGCTCATCCTCCGCTATCAACACGATATCGTCCGCGAATTTTAGGGTAAAAATTTTTTGCCCCCCCCCCAATAACCGAGCCGCCTATGTTCGCCCTTACCCAGATGTTATCAATATTTTCTATGAAGAGATTAAATAGGAGCGGGCTCATAGGGCAGCCCTGTCTAACCCCTCGATCTGTTTTAAACTTTTCCATGATTCCATCCCCAGCTATAACCTCGTTCCATGTTTCTCCGTATATTTTGCCAATCATTTCCAACATTCTTTCATGGATGCCTACTCTTTCTAATTTCCCCAACAATAACTTTCTATCTACCGTATCGAAAGCAGCTTTAAAGTCCACAAATGCCGTATACAGTTTGCCTTTGTCCTTCTTTAACCTGTTGTTAATGACTGCGTTCAAAACAAAAATATGGTCCCGGGTCCCTCTGCCACTCCTGAAGCCTGCCTGACTTTCCTTGAATATATTGTTCCTTTCCAACCACGTTCTCAGTCTCCCTGTTAATATATTTGCAAGCAACTTGTATCCCGAATTGAGCAGCGAAATTCCCCGATAGTTAGATGCTACCATTGCGTCTCCCCCTTTATGAATTGGATAGATTCTTCCTGTTTCCCACCCCCTAGCTATTTCCCCATTTATCCATAAACTGTTTATAATTTCCGTCAATTCCCTCAGCCCTGTTTCCGGCATCCCCTTCAGAAATTCCACTATTACACCATCCTCCCCTGCTGCTTTCCCTTTTTTCATTCTTCCGAACGCTTTTTTCAGCTCTTCCCACTGGATTTCTCTGTTAAGACTCCCCCTCTCTCCTGTCTCTGCTTCCCGCACTATCGTCTGCTCTTTTTCCTTCTCCTCTCCCTTGCCCTGTGTCTCCCCGCCCAACAATGTTTTAAAATGTTCTACCCACTCCTTTTTGGTTATTTGCTTCCCCATAACGGCTCTCCTTGGCTTGAAGGGCTTAATTGCATCCCACATTTCGACTATGTTGTCACACTTTTCTATCCTACCTAATTTCTTTTCCCACTCCTCTTTTCTTACCGCTTCTTTTATCCTTTTCAGCTTTCTTTTCGCCTCGATCAATTCCTCTCTCTCTCTCGCTCCCCTTTGTTTCTACTCTTAGCCTTGACGCAAGCCTTCAACTTTGTCCACACTATCCCTCTCTGTTCCCTGATCGCTACATCTAACTTCCTTTGCCCTATTTCTGCTACTCTCCGTACCTTTGTCATACCCACTCTCCCCGCCGCGGCCCTAATAATTAGCAACAACCGGTCCCACCGATCCCTTGCCTCTTCCACTCTGTCTGTTTCTAGCCAACACTCTTCAAACTCTTTTCCATACTCTTTTTTTGCTTCATCTTTCCAGACTAGAAGAGTCTCTTTATTACACTGGCCTTCTCCGTCATCCCAACCCTCCTTCCTCAATTGTCCCCGCTTATGCCCGAAGCTAAAAGTCACTGGTAGATGATCCGACTCTACCCTAATTTCCACTTTCACTCTACTTATTATATGTTCTATTGCCTCGCTGACTATTATATAGTCCAGAACCGATCCCTCGTTAACTCCCACGTACGTTAAACATCCTTCCCAATCTCCCTCACATCTTCCATTCATTATTAACATCCCTCTTCGGTCACACATATCCATCAGTCTTTTTCCTTCGCTATTCTTAACCGCATCTCTCGAAGCTCTATTATTACAATACAAAACTCCTCCACGAAGGTTCCCCTGTTCCTCTCCGATTCTCGCATTCATATCCCCAATAACATTATATGAACATTCTCATCTTCCGCTTTTATTATAATGTTTTCCAACTCCACTTCTAATTCCTTAAAGCCGCAATTATTATAAACCGTTACAATTTTTAAGCGCTTCTCCTTCTCTTCCACTCTCACTCCGTCTATTACCAATCCTTCTTTCCATTCATTCCACATTACATTTTTAAAAATACATTTCCTTAAACCTACAATTTGACCTCCCATAGCCCTACCCCGCTTGCACTTTCTCACTGCCGGCTTAGTGATCCACTTAAAATCTCTGTCCAAACCACTTATTATCGCATTTTCGTCCTTCTTTTCCAGCCATGTCTCCTGCAGTGCAATAAGATCATATGCTCTCAGCCATTTCCACACTTCCTTTATCTTCCGTACTCCAGCTATATTCCACGACACCGCTTCTATTGGTGCGCTCGAATTACCATGAACTGTAGGTCGGCCGGTTACCACGAAACCCCCTGCCTCCTCTCATTTCTCTGCTTCCAACGCTCTGGTACCTATCCTTGTCTGCTACCGTTACCAAGGCTCCTTCCAAATCGTTCCATCTTCTCCGCACGCCGTTGGCCCACATTTTTTGGTATCCTGTGCGTACCTCCTCACTTTTTCTCCTTTTTTCGTCCGCTAGGCCGTTGATCCATTCCTGCACCTCCTCCTCCCGCTGTGTAGTATCATCCATGATTATTATACCCCCTTGGTTGAAGCGGCTCCTTTTAACAATTTCTAATTTGTTCTGCATTGTCTCCAGCTCGATGACAATCCCGTCTCGCGTCGGCTTCGCGTTTTTAACATAGGGCTTAACCCCCGTCTTATCTTTTATGGCGGCTTCAACATCCTTCTTGGTACCCCTCGAGGTGGCTTTAAGTCCCCATAGTCTTATATTGCACTTCCTCCTTCTCCTTTCTTCTATCTCCAATCTCCACTCCTCCTGGCTCAGCTTCTTCGGCTGCTTCCCGCTTGTGAAGTCGATTCTACTTCGCTCCGTTCCAAACCAGTCGTCGCCCTCTTGCTTTTTTCCCTTCGGTACCTCCCGTTCGTTCCGTCCCGCCAGCTCATTACAACTCCCTTCGCGCTCTCCTTGCCCAACTCCGTTTACTCCACGCAGATTAGATTCACGACCATCCATCCTCTCCCTATCTTGACCCTTCTTGCTTCTGTGTATGGTTACTCGCTCCTCGCCTCCTGATTCCGCTCCGAAGGACGCCTCACTCACAGTCTCGAAACTTCTGCTCTTTGACCGCATTTCTCACCCCTTCATCCCACTCACATCTTCCACTTTTTGTTTCTGCCCTTGTCCTACTATCAATCTGTCCAACATTCCCACTAGCACACTTCTTTCTTCATCCCAGCACCGCCGATCCTCATCCCTTTGTTTTTTTAATTCCTCAATCTGCTTTCTCTGCTCGGTGAAGTCCTCTCTCCATTGCGCACAACATTCACACTGACCACCGTACTTTTCGTCGTCCTCGGCATCCATTCCGTTATTAATCATTGTCATTTGCTGGTTCCACCACTCTTTCATTTTCCTCTCCGACTCTTCGCCTGTGCTCTTCATTAACTTACGCAATTTCCTTTCCGCACCGTCCAACTCTACCATCCAAGTTATCAGGGGTACTTGCCGCTCAGCCTGTTTCTCACTATTATTGTTATTGTCGAAACTCTCTTCCCAGCAGCTCACGACACTTCCCGATCCGTCTACCTTTCTGATTCCTTTTTCATCTTCACTATGAACAAGTGCACTTGCGTCCATCTCATTCCTCTCGTTCCTTTCCTCGCCATCGATTTCCTCGCAGCTTGGATCATCTACGCGTTCTTCTTCCGGGATTCCCTTGTCTTTCGCTTCCTTTCCCATAGGCGCCGGCGAGTGTGTGACCGTTCCACTACTTTCAAACGGGTCCATTTCGCCTGCCGCCCTTAGGTATCGGTCGAGCAGGCTGCCACCCCCTCTCCCTTTTTGCGTGACTGCTTTCAGCGGCCTGCCCCGCTTCTTCTTGTTCCCGGTTGTCGCTGGATCTTCCTTACTGGCGCTGCGATCGATGCTGTCGATGCTGTCGCCTGATCCCTTCGGCGCCACCTCCGTTTTTTTGCCTACCATCGCTAAGCCGATTTCCTTCCTTATCAACTCCACGCTTCCTGGCTTCCCTCGCGACTTCCAACCGTTCTTAACCTCAACTTTTAATCGCCCACTTCTTTCCGCACTTACTCTACTTTTCCTTTGTCCAAACAAACCACCTTCACTTGTGCCTCACACACACCACTCTTTACATCTTTGCCTCAATTTTCAACCTCTTCTATTACACCAGTCAACTGTGAGATGCACAAAAGCTAGCACTAAATTTGACGCGATCCGCTGCTGCCAAACCCCAATGGCCGACCCCGTGCGGGAACTATTATTGTTTCGAGTTTCATGAACGGAATTGTGTTCATGCCCCATCTCAGGCATCGATCCGAGTATGACACGTCGGCGTGGTACGTACGGAAAAATTCCGTGCCGATTAGTCCATCGTCCTCGATAGGAAAATCGTCTTTTACCAGGTGGAAAGTGACTCGAGAATCGAGTATACGTATTTCCGTTCTTCCCAGCGTGCTGACGTAATCCTTTGTAATACTACTGATCTGAACAAAATCTGTAGTGTCGACTTGCACGTGAGATGCTATTTGCTTATTTTTGATTAAATTCAGGGATGATCCAGTATCGATCATTAACAGCGTTGGTCGTAGAAAGTCCTCAGATATTACCTTGACGACTGGCACATTGCTCGTACGATTCAGCAGAGCAGTAGCTACCCTTGTCGCTGGATTGTTACCTTTTTCTGGACATGTATACTTCACAGGACGTTGTTGAGGATTTTCCTGTGATTCGTTTGTTCGATTATAAGCTGACGAGTGAGAGGCGCTCCCTTGAGTTTTCTGGTTATTCCAAAATTGCAATTTGCGGCAGTTATCGATTGTGTGTCCGGCAAATTTGCAAAAGCGACAGACTGGTCGTTGGTTAGAGTTTGAAGAGTATCCTGAGCCTTCATTCCTTCTCGTACCTTGACAACGAAGATTATTGTTGTATTGCTGCTGTCCTAGGCCGTTATTATGCTCCGTGCGTGGCTCTCCGTTGTCACCTCTTTCCTGTGGTTGTGGATGTTTTGGACGTGATCGACACGTGATCACGTTCAACCGACCGTTTTCGTTCAATTGACCGATGAATCAAGGACACGTGATTCATCGGTCATGAGTCCTTGTCTATTGCAGTATGTACAATATTTATTTTCTCTGATGTGGTGAATTTTATCTTTACGTGCGTAACGGTCTGTAGAAGGCTGGTTCCAAGTGTTGGTTTTGGAGGAACGTGCATTTCTCAAGACATTCTTTGCTTGTTCTCCCCTCTCGATCTCGATCGCTTCATTCATGGCATCGCTGAATGATTGGTCCTTCGTTATTTTATTTTCGATTTCTGGTCTGAGTCTCGTGTTAAAACATTCGACAAGATCGGTATCGAGGCTGCGTTTGAAGGCGGCGTCCACTGCACCGTTGTGGCTCTGCTTATAAGCGTCGCTTATCCGATTTCCGATGTCTTTTACCCGATTGGAATATGTGAGGACTGCTTCATCGTCGTGTTGGAATATTCTTCCCAATTCTCCTCGAAGTTGATACACCGATTTTGCGGGGAGATAAAGCGTTTTCAGAAATTCCATAAAAGCGGGAACTGTGTCAAGCGTTACTCCGTGTACCGCTCGGCGTGCTTCTCCTCTCAATTTATTCCTCAGTATTAGTGCGAGGTTCGCCTGTGCCTCTTGGGGCAACATCTGTTGAGCCTCCTCGCATCCTTCGATAAAATGTGACAGCGGAATATTGTGTCCGTCGAAGATAGGTACTGCTTCGAGTGCGTACTTGACGGAGACTGGTGGTATAGGTGCAGCCATATTAGCAGCTAAATTGTTGATACCTACTTGTAAAGCTTGGATTTCTTGCAGCGCTTGTCGGCCAAGATTTCCTTGATTGTTTAGATCGTTTGTGTTTAGATCGTTTATTATTGAATTATCTAGATCCAACAGTGGTCGATCGTCTACCTGTTCTTGATTTGAGTTATTCCCTTCGTCAATTGTACCTCTTGTGTACCTAATGTTCGAGTCCCTTGCGCTGTGCTCATGCGTGGATTATTCGGAAGCGGTGACTCTTCTCCAGTGCTTTTCTGTGGCGTTCTATCAAGCGTCATCCTTCATTATCATGGCAGTAAGGGCGTTCAAACCCCACTTCTGACACCAAAAATTTATTTGTGTTACGTCCGGGGCGAGCTCTCGTCGAGTTCGCGCTGAGTGAACGTAACGGCGGTCTCTCTTTCGAGTCAAGGCGTTGGCCCTTTACATCGGGAACAGAGACCTCGCCGTCCACTGCCTAAGATATACGATACGTCGACAACGCGCGACAGACCGAGAGTCTTGTAGCACGTGGTAGAGAGCATGCAAGGGTATACGAAGAGTTGTAGAACCGTTTAAGTACTCACGACAAATATATTTATTGAACGTTGATGAGCGTTGTTACAAATGTTGCGATAATTGCGAACAGTTCTTACTCCACAAGAGCGTCGTCGAAACTTAGCCGCGCAGGGCTACTTCGTAGAGCGCCGAGACTTAGCCACGCAAGGCTATCGATGACTACCGTCGAACAGAGCTTTGCTCGCTCCGTAGAGTACAATCGATGAAGCGTTGCAGCTTCTGAGGCTGGTGAAATAACTGATTCTAGCCGAAAAAGGCTTAGCTTTTATACTAGCTCGTGCCCTATACTTCCTATGGTTAGTCGTGTAATGTGGTGGGGAATGCATCTTCCTAATAAAGTATACATTTAAGTAGGCGGTGTCTTTGTTCTGAAAGAATTAGTAGGAGATTTTTGGAAGCGCTCCCCTTCCATCGCAGCGGCGTAGAGTCGAGTGTCGCGTATAGTCTATTAATTATGACTATCGACATATTATCCGGAGGAGAGAAACCGAGTAAGTGGACATAGATGCACTCGGGCGGCACGCTTTGATCCAAAAGATGCCGTTGACCCTTAGCTGTGCCGGAGTGGGGTGAAAGCGTACCGACGCATGTTGCAGCGTCACGTGTCGCGTGCGGTCCGTTAGTGGTGGGGGCCGCTAGGCGCGTGGCTAGACAAATGCGTATCCAAGTTTGGGGATAGCGTAAGCGAATGGCTGCTGCCCGAGAGGGACTATGAGATTCCTTCTAACGCGGAGTATGCGGGAGTGTGAAGGCCTATACTAGACTCACTCGCAGATGTGGAGCTGCTGCTCGAGAGAGCCTACGCGTGTCATTTGGTGCTTTTAAGATGCACTGTACTGCTCGGGTGAGCCAATTGTATTTTTGGTGATAAATATGTTGTGTGGTTGCGTATGACGTCTGCGTATGTGGTTGCGAATACAACGTCTTTCCTCATCGTAAATATGTTGTGTGGTTGCGTATGACGTCTGCGTATGTGGTTGCGAATACAACGTCTTTCCTCATCGTTCACTAGCATTCACTTGGAAATCTCCACTGTAATCTACTCTGCGTATGAGGGAATCCAAAGCTCACAAATTCCAATCCCTTCAAATTATTTCGAAATATTTAGCACGCTAATTATGTCACAGACCCTGGATCAATAAGTTTTAAATGGAGATCGACTTTTTTAGGTCGATTTGCAAAAGTGCAATTTTTGCAAGTCGGAAGCTTGAACTTTTCAGTACCAACTTATTAAAACGATGACGTTAAGATTAAATACCGTCTTTTTTAATCCCACTAGATTAAATCCGAGAAGTCGAGAGAGATGACGGGGGAATTAATAAAGACCATCCCAATGTGGAGTTCATCCCAGACGCTAGCAACGGTAAAAAATATATTTCCTTGCATAGTAGCGACATTTTCAAGATTCCAATTAAAAAATTTGCATCTGTGATTGGCAAAACAACATTTTATTTCAATGTCCATTTTGTAACGTAGACGGACCAATAGTAGCAACAGCGACAGCACCGGCATCGGGTTCAGTAGGTAAAATAATTAAAAGATGTACATAAATGAGGTTACTGTGTGCTCTTGATTACTGATGCACAAATAATTTGCAGTATCTCGGAGCAGAAAAAAAAATCTGCGAAAGAAAAGACGTCGACAAATGAAGGCTTTGGCCGGAGACGTGAAACCTCGACCATACGGACACAAGGGCCGGCGCCGGCGCAACAGAGCGAAAAGAGCACAAGGTAACATTAATTTTTGATAATGTTTACAAAATTGATTTGTCCAAATTCGTCACGGCATATGAAGAAATTTCAAATTTCGTTAATATGAGAAAGTGCCTTTAAGTTCGTAAATTTATTTTTATCTGGTTGGTCCTCAGCTTCTCATAGCTACTTATGAGTACGTATGAGGGCACACGCCTTAGTATTACAACTAAAAGCATAGGGAAACGGCAGAAAATATATCTAAGTTTCGCAAAGCGAAGTGACCGCCGACGAGGAGTAGTTATTGAAATACGTGGAACTGTGAGATTGTTCCAAATTATCAAGAGTTGCCCTTTTGCATACATTATTTAGATGTAATATTTAATTTCAATAACGGCAAATGATATTGCCAGTTCTGTTTTGAATGGTGCGTTAAGGCTACCGAGGGGTGTTATGTGGAATTGAGGCTGCCGTGGAATAGTTTTGTGCATGCGGGCATGATATAAAGGGTATAATATAAAGTATCGTGTAGTGCATGATATAAAATGGTGCATGGTCTATAGTAATAAAGTGGTACGTGGTTTAAAGTGGTGCATGGGATCTTGTAAAGCGTGATACAGAATAATGCATAGCATCGTGTAATGCATGGTATACAGTGGTACATGGTATTGGTGGTGCTTGCTATAAGGGGCACGTGGAGTAAGTGGTGCGTGGTATACAGTGGGGCATGCTATAAGTGATGCGTGGTATACAGTGGCCTATAACAGTGCTATGTGGTAAAAAGTGGTGAGTGTTACAGAGTACTGCGCGCACTCGTGTATTGTGTATTATAAAAGTGAATTGTGGATTTGTGACTAATGCATCGTTATTAATAGATCATAGTAAAGATGGATTCGTTAATAGTGCATGGCATCCTCTATTGCGTGTTATAGAGTGGTGCGTGGTATAGAGTATTGCGTGGAGTTATAGAGTGGTGCGCTGGCCCGTGTATTGAATGTTATTGACTGATTCATGGTATAGAGTGGCACGTGATCGTGTAATGCGTGGTATTCAGTGGTGCAAGGTATTCAGTGGTGCAAGGTATTCAGTGGTGCAAGGTATTCAGTGGTGCAAGGTATTCAGTGGTGCAAGGTATTCAGTGGTGCAAGGTATTCAGTGGTGCAAGGTATTCAGTGGTGCAAGGTATTCAGTGGTGCAAGGTATTTAGTGGTGCGTGGTATTCAGTGGTGCGAGGTATTCAGTGGTGCATGGTATACAGTGGTGCATAGTATACAGTGGTGCGTGGTATACAGTGGTGAGTGGTATATTTTTGGTGCGTGGTATTCAGTGGTGCGAGGTATACAGTGGTGCGAGGTATTCAGTGGTGCGTGGTATTCAGTGGTGCGAGGTATTCAGTGGTGCGAGGTATTCAGTGGTGCATCGTATACAGTGGTGCATGGTATACAGTGGTGCATGGTATACAGTGGTGCATGGTATACAGTGGTGAGTGGTATAAGTGGTGCGTGGTATTCAGTGGTGCGAGGTATTCAGTGGTGCATCGTATACAGTGGTGCATCGTATACAGTGGTGCATTGTATACAAGTGGTGCGTGGTATACAGTGGTGCATGGTATACAATGGTGAGTGGTATAAGTGGTGCGTGGTATAAGTGACGCGTGGTATAAGTGATGCATGGTATACAGGGGTCTATCTCAGTGGTATGTGGTATACAATGGTGAGTGTTATAGAGTAGTGCGAAGACTCGTATAGTGTGTCTTAAAAAGTGAATCGTGACTTCGTGATTAATGCATCGTGATATAGAGTGGTGCGTAGTATAGATTAGTGCATGGGGTTGGATAATGCGTGGTATACAACGGTGCGTGGTACAAGTGATGCGTGGTATACAGTGGTACGTGGTGTACAGTGGTACGTGGTGTACAGTGGTGCGTGATATAGAGTGTTATAGACTGTGCGGGCTGGTATAGTGCATATTGAAAAGTGATTTGTGGATTCGTGATTAATGCATCGTCATTAATGGGTCGTAATAAAGATCGATTCGTGGATAGTGCACAAGATTGTGTAATGCGGGTTATAGAACGGTGCCCGATATCGTGTAATAGAGTGTGCGTATTATAGAGTTATGTGCAGTATAGAGTAGTACACGGGATCGTGTAATGCGTGTTATAGAGTAGTGCGCGGGTTCGTGTATTGCATGTTATTGAGTGACTCGTGGTATAGAGCAGTGCACGTGATTGTGTAACGAGTGGTATACAATGGTGAGTGGTATCGAGTGGTGCATGGGGATCATGTAATGCGTAATATAATAAAATGGTGGGTGGTATCGAATGGTGCACGGGGATCGTGTAATGCGCTTTGTCAAATGGAATTGTGAAGAACGGCAAATCGTGTGTTGTGTGCGGTTATTGTATCTCATTGAAATTCATTTTAAGATATAAATAACGTATGCAAAACGGCAACACCTTATTGGGCGTTTTTAATTCGAGAGAGCGGCCTGGATTTTTAGACTCACGCCACTATCCGAAACGCAGTCATGAATCATCCGGGGAACAGGTTGTCCCATTGACGACCCGTATTTTATCACAGCATGTTTTTACGACTTACAAATATAAAGTTTAGATACTTGATAAGCACTTTTTCAATTTATCATTCGATAATTTAATCCTGGCCGTGAGGAATACAGCAAATTAATTTTGCATTGTCAATAATGTTACTAGTGTATGTTATAACAGTTACTCCAATTTTTTAAATTCAGTTATTCCTGTAAAATTACAACACGATCTAGAAATAGGTACGAGAACCTAGAATAGTGATATTGACGCAACCATTTTTTTCAAAGCGAATAATTTTATACTGAAGACAGTCATAGACTGAGAGCCTCTTGAGATGGTGGTTTGCGAAAAAAAAAATCGATTCCGGAAAGTTATTTGGAGTATGTCATATTATACCACATAGATTATATACCACATAGAATAAACTGAAAAATTTAACGCCAATGAAATAGTTGGTGTTAAATTATAAGTTGAATGCGTCGTAAGCATGCAGTAATGCAGCCGAGAGTACACGTCTGCTATATCTGTAATATAGTATATATACTATATATGTATATGTATATAACGCACGCCTACACCAACAGTGTAACAATTTGTATGGTAATCCCATAAGAAATGTTACACTATGAAACGTCTCCCCCCCCCCCGTCCAACCCCGCGCACGCCGCCGAGGCGAGGCGGCCGGTAAGATCGAGCGCACAGCAGCGGCTACGCAGAGGCACGCAAAGAGGCCAAGTGGCGCCATCGGGCGGGATCCCGAATGACCCGATCGATAGGGAAGCCACGCACACCCGGAGAACACAAGCACACTCCGCAAGCGCCACGCAGCGCCGCGGAAAGGAAACGAGAGGCCATATCGATCAAGGCCAACCAGAGCGAAAAAGCGAGGGAAAAGGAGAACAAACGATTGGACAAAAATGACGCCACCGCTACCGAGAAAGGCATCCGATTAGAGATAAGCCGAGAAGGGCAATGACGTCACTGGAGAACCCACCGGTAATTGGAGAACAAGGGAGAAGAACCTTGAAGGACCAATAGAAAAATTAAACACCAAGAACGAAATACGCGTGCGCGAGTCCGCCAAAAAGATGCGATTTTCGCGAGTGGGAGGCAAAAATTAGCATATAAAAAGGCACGAAATCGACCGGAAATCAGTTAATCATCTCACCGGGTCTACACCGGCTCTCCAAGGACTTATAGTGAAAAGTGAAAAGTGAACAGTAAAAGTGAGTAAAAGGGAATAAAAGTGACTAAAGTGAAACAGTGCCAAAAGGAACTTATAAAATTTTGTGATACGGTGGACTTATAAAATTCTGTGCCGAATTGGACTTATAGAATTCGTGCAGAAATCGGACTGGTAAAAATTTGCGTCACGCCGGACTTATAAAATTTGGGCTACGGTGGACTTATAAATTTCTGTGCAGATTCGGACTTATAAACTTCTGTGCAGTTTCGGACTTATAAATTTCGGTGCGGAAAACTTCTGTGCCGAGTGAACTTACGAAATTCGTGCCGAAAAAGAACTTATAGATTTCGTGCAAATTTCGAACTCAGAAAAAGTGTGAAACGCGGGACGTATAAAAAGTAGTCACGCTGGACTGGTGACAGTCGCGTCGAGGACTCATAAAAATTGGGAAACTGATCCGGAAAAATTCGTAACACGACGAATCACGTGCCAAATCCGAAGTTATACATTTGTGCAGCGATTGGCGCTAAGCGGTAAAGTGACCGAGGTGACCGGTCAGAAAAGCCGAAGTGACGGGTGAGCAAAATTTACAACGCCGAGGACCCGAAAAAACCACCCACAGGGCTTCATTCACGTCTCCTGCATTTACCGATGTCGCCAAATCCAGGTAAAATCGGTTAGTGAATAAATAAACACCAATTGCAAGTCGCGAGGTGAGCGAGCTGTCACTGCCGACGCGGCCCCGTGACGTCACAGCGCGGCCAGCCGCGAGCGGCGGCCATCTTGGGAACACGAGCTATCGAGCCGCCAACCCGAAATCATAGGGCGTTCGCATGTGGCGGCGGTAATATAACCGGAAAACGGTCAACGCGCGATAATCACGCAGATCGAGAATACTCGCCACCTCAAGCAATAAAAACGCCGAGAAAAGGGGAAACAAGATAAGAATATAAGAATAAGCATTTTTGGTGAACAAGTAAATAATTATTGCACAAAGAATAAACAACAAGAAGTAATTTAAGAAAGGAAAAAAACTGTAAATACTTGAAAACTCGTCCGGTTACGAATAAAATCATTATTTCCACATAAAAACCGTCTCTGATACGCCAACCCATAATTCCTAGACACTCGAGCACACGAATCCCTCCGTTTGAGCGCCCATTCCTCTACAGGAGGTGCACGAATTCGGAGAAAATATTGTAAGGAAGCTTGCTCCGGTTACATTTGGCGCCCAACGTGGGGCTCGAGAAAAAAGGAATTGGCCGCGTCAGAGCGGAAAAATTAAACAAAAAATGCCCGGAAAATCCCTCGCCCAAGAACAGCGGGAGCTGGAACTGATGGAGAGCGAAGAACAGGCCCACCGAGCCGAGCGAGAGCGCCGGGACCGGCTAAGGGCACAACATGCCCTCGAGGACGCACAGAGAAGGACCCCGGAGGAGGTCACGCTGGACGAGGGAAATTATAGAGAGGCGGAAGAATCGGGGGAGGGAAGCATCATAGATGCGAACCTCCCGAACCTTACCCTCGCCTGGGAGTCGACCACGGCAGATGGGATGATCGGCCAAGGGGGCATTAGACGGCAAGGAGAGATGAACAGACTGTCGATCGGACACGATAGCCGACAATGTGGGGAATGAGCGGCCCAGTCGGCCACAGAAAACTGTCGAAATCGGAGATGACAGCAACCGGGCCATTCTGATGACCCTCATGCAGATGAAAGCGGAGCATCAGGAACGATTCGACAGCCTCGAAAGGTCGCAGGAGAAGCTGTCAGCCGCATGCGCCGCCAGGACCAGGGAAATCCAGGGTCAAATGCTGACAGCGTTATCGCGAGCGGTGACCGAGAGCGAGGCCGAGACCGATCGGAAAATCGCAACCGTGCGGAAGAGCATCAGAGACGAGCAAGGTGCGATCAATACACACACGCGTGAACGATTGGCAGCACAGGACGTGACGGTGGGAGAACTGATTGACCGCGTAGAGGGCGTCACGGAGACCTCTATAAGGGCGTTACAAGCGGCCGAAGCCAACGCGAAAAAAATTCGCGAATATGCCGCACAGGCAAGAAACGCCGGGTCACAAACGATATTGGGAACGACGATGTATGGAAGCCTGAATGCGAGTAAGGCGTACGTCGCGTCAAGGAAGCCACCCACGTTTCGAGGCGACGGTGTCGAAAGGCCGATGCGCTATTTAAACACCCTGAAGGATCATTTCAACGCTATCGAACCTGAAGGCCTGGAGTTCCGGTGCATAATGGGCGATGCGATGGTCGGAAAGGCACTGGACTGGTGGCTGCTGGTGGCACCCGAAGTTTCAAATATCCAGCAATTCGAAGAGGCATTCCGAGCGAGGTATTGGGGCCGTGACATGCAAGACAAGGTCAAACGGCACTTGGAATTCGGCACATACTTCATCGAAGGACAGAGCCTCACGAAAGCCGAGTACGCAACGCGAGTGATCGGAAACGTCCGCGATCTAAGTGAACCGATCGGCGACCCGGAGACGATCCGTCGGCTCGCGAAACATTTCGACGAGAACATCCGGACGGCGATTCTCGTACGAAATATCGGGAAGGTAAGCGAACTGATCGAGCTGCTGGAGAGCAGCGACCTCGGTGGCACGGTAAATGCCCGAAACGACAGCGAGAGATCGTACGGCCGAGGGAACAACGTGAATCGGGGAAATGGTGGAGGGCAACGCGGTTGGCAGCAAAACGGCCCTCAACAATCCCCGGCCCATCCATACGGCCGACCTCTGCCACAGCAGCAACAGGCAAATTACTGGCAGGGGCCACCCGGGGCGGCGCTAACTCCAAATTTCTCGATGCCGCCGCCATTTTTTCCCGTGACGCCGCCTTCGACACCAGCGCCGGCGATGCAGCAGGTGCAAGGAGCGATGGCGGGTTCGCAAGGCGTGAGCCAGGGAAACGCATAAACGTTGCGTCCGCAAGGTACGAAGAAAGGCCACGAGACGCAACGGCGGCCAAATCGGAGATAGAGGAGAAGAGACGACGAGAAAAGAGAGAGAGGCAAGAGAAGAAGAAACAGGAGGAGAGACAGAGACAAGAAGAAGAAAGAAAGAAACAGGAGGAGATACAGAGCAAAGAAGAAGAAAGAAAGAAAAAGGAGGAGAGACAGAGAAAAGAAGAAGAAAGGAAGGAACAGGAGAGAAGGAGAGGAGAAGAAGAACAAAGACAAAAAGAAGACCAAAGAACTAGAGAAGAGAGAGAGAGACAAGAAACGGAACGGAAGAAGCGAAGGGACGAGCGTTGGAGAGTCGGGCGAGAGAGGAGAGAAAGAGAGAGAGAAGCAGCAAGGAAATCGGTAGAAGAAGCGTCAAGTATCGAAGAAAAACTGACAACCGTCAAGTCGGCCGAACCGTTGGAAGAACGGAAAGGGTTAGCGAGAAATGGGGGAGAGACGAATCCGAGAAAGGGGGAGGATCAGGAAGAAATGGACCAGGAGAAGGTCGGTGCCAAGGAGGGCAGGAGGGAGGATCGTCAACCCCGTCTCGAACCTGGACCGGTTTCGATGCCAACGACGGCCGGAAATACGGGGGTCGGTGTTTTCGGACAAGGAGCAATCCCGAAAGGAACCGAAAAAAAAATTCGAACGATCTTCGAGAGTCCACAGGATTATCTCCTCGACACGGAAAGCCCGGAAGGTAGCGTGGTTTACGACGAAGCACGACCCATGTGCCCTGAGGTGCCGATCGGTCTCGAGGGAACAGTAGCGAGTGCATTAATCGACAGTGGTAGCGAGGTTTCCGGTATCTCGGAGGAGTTCCACTCGCAGAATCGGGAGGCATTTACAAATTGTCCGACCTTGCCGGTAACATCGCTGAACGTGGTGGGAGCATTCGGAGGGAGTTCGGGAAGAGTGAGGCAGCAAATGATGATAAAAGCGAACGTGTACGGTTCCGAAGGAGAGATAAACCTGTTAGTGATACCGAGATTGCAAAAATCGGTGCTTCTCGGTATCGACGCAATGGATAAGCTCGAGGTCTTCGTCGACACGCATGAAAAGGTCATCCGAGTGCGAGATAAAATTGTGGGACGGCTGGAGAAAGGATATTGGCAGATGAAGGAGTGCCACCAGGAAGGAAAGGAGGGACGAAAGAAAATGGGGGAGAGCCGAGCGATCCTCGCACGAGTCGAAGGGGCTGACGAGGACGGAGACCTGGACGACGCCGAGACGAAACACCTAATGAGCGGGGAACTCCGAGATCCGGCCGACGAGTGCCTAAGAGAAGCAGAGGTCGATGAAAAGCTTCGGGATTGCACGGACGTGGGGATCGAAGTGCAGCAGGCTTTCAAGGCCCTAATTTTCGAATACAGGGACGTATTCCGTAAGCGACCAGGGCAGATGCAGGCTTACGAACATCGACTTGTGCTGAAGGACGAAAGACCGTTCGTCGCACGGTCGTATCCGGTTCCCATGGCCTATCGGGGAAAAGTAACGGACGAGATACACAAAATGCTCGCCCAAGGCATTATCCAGCGGTCGACGAGCACGTACATAAACCCTGTGGTAACCGTTATTAAGCCTAACGGGGAGGTTCAGTTGTGCCTCGACGCGAGACAACTGAACGAGCATCTCGAAGAAGATTACGACTCCTCGTTACCGACAGAGGAAATTTTTCAAAAATGCGGGGGTGCAAAGGTCATGTCGACACTAGATTTGACCAGCAGTTTCTGGCAAATTCCGCTGCATCCGGACTCGAGAAAATACACTGCGTTCCGACACGAAAACAAATGTTACGAATTCACAGTAACCCCGTTCGGATTAAAAACGAGCACGGCAGCCTTGGTTCGGGGATTAGACATCGTCCTGCGAAATACAGGGGATTTCATCATCAATTTTGTAGACGACCTCCTGTGTGTCTCCGCAGACACGAGTCAACATCTGCAACATCTCCGGCAGTTATTTTCAAAAATTCGCGAGCATGGCATGACGCTGAAAATGGAGAAATCCCATTTTTTCCGTAACGAAGTGAAATTCCTCGGGCACATCGTGACGACGAAGGGCATACAACCACAACCAGACAAGATTAAGTCCATCAAGGAATTCCCAAGACCGCGCAACATAAAGCAGTTACGGGGTTTCCTCGGTTTGGTTAATTTCTATACGAAATTTACCAGCCGACACGCCGAGGAAACGGTGCCCCTACTGGCGCTGTTGAAAAAGGGAAAAACCTGGAACTGGACGGACGAACACGAAAGGGCATTCGAAAAAGTCAAGGAATTGTTTTGCGAGTCGGTCGTCCTCGAACACCCCGACATGACAAAGCCGTACGTCCTTACGACGGACGCGAGCGATTACGCACTCGGGGCGACGCTCGCACAGACGGACGAAAACGGCGAGATCGGAGTCATCGCATTCGCGAGTCGAACGCTCAAGGGAGCCGAAGTCGGATACGTGACAACCGAAAAGGAATTACTCGCGATTGTCTGGGCGCTCCAGAAATTTCAGAGTTACCTCAAGGGGGCGAAGATAACAGTGATAACCGACCATAAAGCGTTGACGTTCCTCAAAAGCTGCCGGTTCGCTAGCGACAGATTGTTGAGATGGGCGCTGTTGCTGCAAGGATATGATCTGACCGTAGAACATCGACCGGGAAAATCAAATCAGGTGGCAGATACACTCAGCCGACTGAGAGATCACGAGTACGAGCCCGGGGAGACGACGCCGGGAAAAATGATAATCGCAGCCCTTGCACGAAAACCCTCGAAGGAACTGTCAAGAAAGATGCGGACAATCGGCAAAATCCAGAGGAATCAAGGGAATTTGAAAGAAATTATCGCACAACTGGAAGAAGAAACGGAGGATGCAAATACCAAGAAGAATTATCGACTCAGCGACGGCGTGCTACAGAAAGCAGCGAAAACGGGACGATGGAAAGTAGTGCTGCCGGAAGAGCTGCGAGAAACGTTAACAGAGGAATGCCATCTCATGTACGGACACATTGGGGCGAGCAAGGTATTCCACATGCTCAACGAAGATTTCACGTGTCCTCGGTTCGCGAAAAGTGTCAGGCATCAACTTGCAACATGCGACTCCTGTCAGCGGACGAAATGTGCGGTCCAGAAGAGTTACGCATGCATGCAGACGATCGTGCCTGAAGGACCGGGAGATCTAGTGTCGATCGATTTTTTCGGACCATTGCCCCAGTCCACGGGAGGAGTGAGGCATATCCTGGTCACCCTGGACGCTTTCACCAAGTACGTGGTCATGTACCCTATGCGAAAGGCGAACACGAAAACGGTAATCAACAAACTGAGCACAGACTACATCCCGAAGCAAGGGAAGCCGAAGAGGTTACAGTTCGACCACGGAACGCAATTTACAGCCAAAGCCTGGAAGAAATGGTTGGAAAAAGAGAACATAAAGGGAGTGTTTTCCTCGATCCGACACCCACAGGGAAACATCGTCGAGCGAGTGAACCGGGAACTAGGACGGTTCTTTCGAACATTCCTAACCGACAGGCACACGGCATGGGCCAGGTGGGTGCCGATAATACAGGATTGTATAAATGACTCGCCACACGACACCACCGAGTATACCCCGACCGAGCTCCAGACGAAAAAACCGCCGCATCGCCCGTGGAAAAACTGGATCCCGGCATTACGGGAGAAGTCCGCCGAGCTCGAGGACTACGCCAAGAAGCTCGAAAAGACGCAGCTCCGCATACTACAAAAGGGAAGAAAAAGGGCGGAAAAATTCGACGACTGCCACGGACGAGTAGCATACGAGGAAGGAGAGCTAGTGCTGGTTAAAGCACTGAATGTCTCCAGCCAGGACGATAAAGTCGCGGCAAAGTTCATGCCGCTATACGAAGGGCCGTACAGGATCGAGCGCTGCGTCGGATTGGCCACGTATCTACTTGAGGATCCCGAAACGAAGAAAAGCCGAGGGAAATTTCACGCGACGCTGCTGAAAAAATATAAGGCGAAAAACGACCCGAAAAAGGCCGAAGACGAGTCCGAGGAAGAGGCATGAAAAAAAAAAAAGTAACAAAAACAGAAAAGATTAAGAAAAAGAATAGTGATAGGAGAAATAATAATAAGAAGAATAATAATAATAAAAAGTAGAATCATAGGAAAGATAATAATACGAAGACGAATAATAAGAAGAAGAAAATTAACAATAAACAGGCAATAATAAGAAAAAAAAAATAATCGTAGGAATAGGAATAATAAAAAGAAAGAAAAAAATATATATAATCATAGGAAGAATAAGAATAATCGTAGAAAAAACAATAACAGGAAAAACAAGAATAAGAAAGAGAAAGATAAGAAGAAAAATAATGATGGAAAAAGCAACAAGCGCAAGAACAAGCATAGCCGAGAGCAACCGCGACGGGAAGGCACCACACGCGCCGCCCGCCGCGGGAAGACTGCCGGAACGGCAAGCACGACTGGCGAAAGAAGACCCCCCCGAGAGACCGTCGATTAGCACGGACGAAGATCGGCACAAAGAGGACGAGCCGAGAACGGGACGCGGAGGCCGGGGGAGCGAGCCAGTGGTGGCCAGAGCAGCGCAGCGACACCCGAACAGAGGCGCTCGACGAGGATAGCGGCAGCATAGGCGGAACCTGGCCTCGCACCGCCGGGCACAGCGGCGAGCACGGCAAATATCCGGAGGCCCCTCCAGGCAGGCGCCGCTGAAGCGACGACAAGACCGCCCGGCGCCAAGACGGCCACCCCACCACCATGCGCGACCTAGGCTAATACGAAAGGCCAGCACGCGCGCAATATCGATGATCGATGCGACGGTCGATAATGGGGAAGATAACCGGAAAGATAACGCCGGCGGACCAATCACGGCCACCCAGAGCGAGCAACCCGCCAATAAAGTAAAAGTAACGAGATTACAAGATCAAGGCCGCGGGCAAAGCCCAAAAAACACCTCGAAGATATTAAAGAAGCTAAAACGGCCAAAGGGAGAGGGCAAGGAGGCCCCGTACCGCCAGGGAACAAAGAAAGCTCAGAAAAAAGCTAACCGACAGGAGCAACCACGTGGAAAACGGTGATAAAAGAAAAGTAGTGAAAGCGTGGAAAAAAAAAAGAAAAGAAAAAACAACGAAAAAAAAAGAGGAGCAGGACAAATTAGCGAAAAAAAAAAACCATCAAATCAGAAGAAAAAGGAAAAGGTGATAAGTGCAAAACGGAGAATGGCTACGTTCCGAAACTACCCGGCGCGGGTCCTCTGGGGAACCTACCCTGGTGTCACGGTGCTCCAGATTAGCACACCCTCGCGGCTCTACGTGCACCTCCAGGACCCAAACGGAACCCGAGCACGGATTCTGCACCACTTCGCGACGGTGACGGAGGACCACCACGAGGTGTACCGGGCCGTACAGGACGAGATCTTCCCGGGAGCCCCGGTCCTGATAAAGAACCACGGGCGGTTCTTCCGGGCAATCGTCCTGGAGGACAGAAACGAGGAAGCTGAAACAAGGGTCTGGCTGGGGGACTGGGCGCTGGCCCTGCACGCACGGCCAGAAGAAATGTATACGGTACCGCACGAACAACTAGCCCTACCGTTCCAGGCCGTGGCGTGCGGGCTGGATCAGTTGCGGCCAGTCCCCGGCCCGGAATGGACCGACACCGCCACCCAGGAGCTCCGCCACACCCTGCTCGAAGGAACCTGGAACCTAACCATCCGGAGTGTGGAGACCGGAACCGACGCCGCCTGGGTGGAGATCGAGGCCCCAGGAGCAGCCGCGCCGAGCCCCCGGGAACGACTCCTCGAGATGCAGGAGGGGCGAGGAGGGGAAAACCCCAGGGAATTCGACTGGGGAACAGACGGAGGGAGGTGGGCTGCACGACACCCACAACCGGGATGGGACCAGGACGACGAGGAGGAAGAGTGGACCGAGACGGACTCCGGGATCGAAGACCCGAGTCCAAGCGAGGACAGCGGGGACGACGAGGAAGAGGAAGAAAATCCAGAACTGTAAAAGAAAAAAAAAGGAATAAATATATGAAAAAAAAACAACTCATAAATGCCCCCACCCAAGAAAGAATAACAATCCGAAGAAAAAAAAAAAAAAAGAAAAAAGAAAAGACAGAAAGAACGACTGGTGACGGGACGAGGCCCGCCACCAGTAGTTCGGGGGAGAATGAAACGTCTCCCCCCCCCCCCCCGTCCAACCCCGCGCACGCCGCCGAGGCGAGGCGGCCGGTAAGATCGAGCGCACAGCAGCGGCTACGCAGAGGCACGCAAAGAGGCCAAGTGGCGCCATCGGGCGGGATCCCGAATGACCCGATCGATAGGGAAGCCACGCACACCCGGAGAACACAAGCACACTCCGCAAGCGCCACGCAGCGCCGCGGAAAGGGAACGAGAGGCCATATCGATCAAGGCCAACCAGAGCGAAAAAGCGAGGGAAAAGGAGAACAAACGATTGGACAAAAATGACGCCACCGCTACCGAGAAAGGCATCCGATTAGAGATAAGCCGAAAAGGGCAATGACGTCACTGGAGAACCCACCGGTAATTGGAGAACAAGGGAGAAGAACCTTGAAGGACCAATAGAAAAATTAAACACCAAGAACGAAATACGCGTGCGCGAGTCCGCCAAAAAGATGCGATTTTCGCGAGTGGGAGGCAAAAATTAGCATATAAAAAGGCACGAAATCGACCGGAAATCAGTTAATCATCTCACCGGGTCTACACCGGCTCTCCAAGGACTTATAGTGAAAAGTGAAAAGTGAACAGTAAAAGTGAGTAAAAGGGAATAAAAGTGACTAAAGTGAAACAGTGCCAAAAGGAACTTATAAAATATTGTGATACGGTGGACTTATAAAATTCTGTGCCGAATTGGACTTATAGAATTCGTGCAGAAATCGGACTGGTAAAAATTTGCGTCACGCCGGACTTATAAAATTTGGGCTACGGTGGACTTATAAATTTCTGCGCAGATTCGGACTTATAAACTTCTGTGCAGTTTCGGACTTATAAATTTCGGTGCGGAAAACTTCTGTGCCGAGTGAACTTACGAAATTCGTGCCGAAAAAGAACTTATAGATTTCGTGCAAATTTCGAACTCAGAAAAAGTGTGAAACGCGGGACGTATAAAAAGTAGTCACGCTGGACTGGTGACAGTCGCGTCGAGGACTCATAAAAATTGGGAAACTGATCCGGAAAAATTCGTAACACGACGAATCACGTGCCAAATCCGAAATTATACATTTGTGCAGCGATTGGCGCTAAGCGGTAAAGTGACCGAGGTGACCGGTCAGAAAAGCCGAAGTGACGGGTGAGCAAAATTTACAACGCCGAGGACCCGAAAAAACCACCCACAGGGCTTCATTCACGTCTCCTGCATTAACCGATGTCGCCAAATCCAGGTAAAATCGGTTAGTGAATAAATAAACACCAATTGCAAGTCGCGAGGTGAGCGAGCTGTCACTGCCGACGCGGCCCCGTGACGTCACAGCGCGGCCAGCCGCGAGCGGCGGCCATCTTGGGAACACGAGCTATCGAGCCGCCAACCCGAAATCATAGGGCGTTCGCATGTGGCGGCGGTAATATAACCGGAAAACGGTCAACGCGCTATAATCACGCAGATCGAGAATACTCGCCACCTCAAGCAATAAAAACGCCGAGAAAAGGGGAAACAAGATAAGAATATAAGAATAAGCATTTTTGGTGAACAAGTAAATAATTACTGCACAAAGAATAAACAACAAGAAGTAATTTAAGAAAGGAAAAAAACTGTAAATACTTGAAAACTCGTCCGGTTACGAATAAAATCATTATTTCCACATAAAAACCGTCTCTGATACGCCAACCCATAATTCCTGGACACTCGAGCACACGAATCCCTCCGTTTGAGCGCCCATTCCTCTACAGGAGGTGCACGAATTCGGAGAAAATATTGTAAGGAAGCTTGCTCCGGTTACAACTATTGTTTTAGGGGTGCGATCTAATATATATGTATATGTGTATTGAGTCTATTTCTATATAGTGGATTTGTGTGCTTTTGCCCTCGTTTTTCGGAATGTGGATGCGGATGATCGTATTTATGCTGCGGCTAACAATCAGGGTATAATATGCACCTCTACTGTTTCTGTATTTCTTTACATTACGTCAAGTAATAAGAAAAAGACCCTATCAATAAGGCGTCGGATGTGTCGTCAGCATGCAGCAATGCAGTCGAGAGCACACGTCTACTATATCTGTAGTATCGTACATATACTATGTATGTATATGTATATATCACACAACTAGACCAACAGTGTAAAATTTTTAATGGTAATCCTATAAGAGATGTTACACTACTATTTTAGAGGTGCGATATGGTATGCGTGTCTATGTATATATAGTATATACATCGATATAGGGGATATAGTGGATTCGTGTGCTTTTGCCCGCGTTTCTCGGAGCGTGGATGCGGACGATCATGTTCAAACTCCGGTCAACGATCAGCTTATAATCTACGCCTCCATTGTATGTAAACTGTCATCAGTGTACGTAACGTAATAAACGTAACGTAACGAAAAATGAATCATCAATATGAACCTCAAATGACGCACTGCATAGGAATAAAAGTTAAAGCAATTTTTTTTGATACGATGATCGAGAACGAATGTGTCATATGCATGCAGTAATGTAGCCGAGAGCACGCGTGTGCTATGCCTGTAGTATAGTGGATTTGCGTGCTTTTGCCCGCGTTTCTCGGAGCGTGGATGCGGTTGATCATGTTCAATCTCCGGTCAACGATCAGCTCATAATGTACGCCTCTATTGTATATAAACGGTCTTCAGTGTACGTACCGTAATAAGAAAAATGAATCATCAATATGAACCTCAACTGACGCACTGCAATAGAAATAAAAGTTTAAGTAATTTTTTTCGATAAGTTGATCGAGAACGAATGTGTCGTATGCATGCAGTAATGTAGCCGAGAGCACAAGTCTGCTATGCCTGTAGCATAGTGGATTTGCGCGCTTTTGCCCGCGATCTTCGGAGCGTGGATGCGGACGATCGTATTCAGGCTGCGATGAACGATTGGAGTACAATCTGCATTTCCATTATTTGTGTAACTGACTGTAGAGTGCGTAAAGTAATAAGTAAAACGAACTGTGAATATTACCATTATAATTTCTACATTGAACCAACCGAAACAGAGAAATATAGTCATTACTGTCATTTTTCTCTTGTGATTTTGTATTTTTTCATAATATACTTCTCTGTACAATCAGAAATCACATTGAAATATGCGCTAATGGTGGCAAACAATTGTACATTCGTATGTACAGAACAACGGGGCCTGCGCATATAACACAGATATTTGTGGTTCATATATGATTCGCCCAAACGATCAGATGTAAATTAGTAACGGATAAATGGTATAACACACACTACCGGTTTCTTTTTGTATTTTGCAGTGCCAACATGTGCCATCTGCCTCAAAGATAAGGTGACGCACATTTTTATTCAGTGCGGCCATAAGTGTTGCTGCGAGAGGTGCGCAACGACGATCGAAGGGGGAAACGATAAGAGGTGCCCGAAATGTCGCGGAGACTTTCACCAAGTCATCCGTGTTTTCATGGAACAATGAAAAATATTTAACAAGGAGCACAGAAGTGCAAACCAAACATTGTTACAGGCTGCAATATAAATGGGTGTACCATGCAATTTAAATAAACATTAAAAATAAAATAATATAATTTATAATTGCATTGAAGATTTTGCAATTCTCGTGAGCGCGGTCGAAAATATATGTCACTCGTACAGGACCGATATGACCGACTTGCAAATTTAAATGAATGTTCTGTAAGCTTCTACGAATCGAACGGTCCAGGTTTTATCTTGGTGACAGCCCTTTGTTATTAACAAAAAAAAATTGTTATTCAAATTCTCAAGAACACTAGGACCTTGATTTGTGCGTCCTTGATTTTCTTAACAGGCCCCCCCACGGAGCGAATATCGATCGACGCAGAAAGCTATGGGCTATTCTCGACAGTTAGTATGGGCGGGGCATGCGCAACCTTGATTTTCTTAAGTGCAATGCGGAGCCGGTCTCGCCGCTGTGAAGGACATCAAGGTCCTAGTGTACGTGGTCGAAAATATATGTCACTCGTTCAGGACCAACGTCACCAACTTGCAAATTTGCACGAATATTTTGTAGGCTATTAAGAATCGAAGAGCCTAGCTTTTATCCCGGTGAAGGCCCTTTGTTAATAACACGGTGACGTAGGTCCTGTACGGGTCACATATATTGTGATGATGCTTCCTGGTCGTTGACGCTTCCAAACGGGACAATCGGGGAAATATAGGGCGAGGGAAAGGGGGAAATAACACTCCAGAGTTTTGTGTAGAAACGTGAAAAAAATAACTTTTAATGATAAATCGTTCAGTGAATATTAACAACAGAATAATAATAAGCAAATACTGCCGCTTCAACGCCGTTACGGGTAAGTTGAAGGGGGTCGATAACCAAAAATGAACAATCTCAATAATAACCAAAAAGAAGGGAAAAGTTCGCAATAACAATGGTAATAAACAATAGCAAATAAGGGATAACGGGGCGAAAAGTTCGAAAATAAGAAAAAGGGGCAAAGAATTCCAAGATAACAACAATGGGTAATCGATATGCGGGGGGGGGGGGGATAAGAAAGTAGAAAGATAGTTGATACTGGGCAAAATGCAAAAGTCGAAAAGTACTTAATACGCAAGGGAAAATACTAAGGTCGAACAAGAATTAATACTTGGGGCAAAATGGGACGGTCGGAAAATGATTAATGCTCAAAAAGAAAAAAAAAATAGGAGAATCGGAAAATAATTAACTCTCAAAAAAAAAAAGAAAATCGAAAAATAATCAATAACAAAACTTACGAAAATACTATGGCTTACGGTAATCGCCGGGACGGCAATTCGCAGGGTCAATCGCAGGGAAGGGGAGGGGGGGGAGGGGCTGGCCGGTGGATATTCTACACAATGCTGGTCTTACTATGGCAAACTCGGAAAAATCTCCAAACTCGGGGAACAATCACTTATTTTTGTGCGCCAGCTACTGTATCGGTGTAGCACCGCGGCGCTCGATTTAGCTAATCGAGTGCAAAAAAAAACAAGAAAAAAGAAACAAAATCTATTACCTTTTTACGTCACTCGGCTAGCGGGAACGGGGGAGGGAGGGGAATGAGACTTCTCAGGCCGCAGGCACTGTCCAGGGCTTCTTGACAATATTACCTCGGCACAAAAAAAAGATACAGAAAAATTCCAATAATCACAAAAAAAAAATAGATACGATGAAACAATTTTCGAGTCTCGGGGAGAACGGGGGAAATACGCTAACGGTCGCGCGCTGTAAATCTCCGCGATCGCCACCACTCACGCGCACACGAGAAATATAGAGCAAGATGCCGGCGCACGTGGCAGCCGGTGATCGACGGTCGAAGATAACCCAATAACAAAAATCACTTAAAATTACCAGGGGGGTGACGGGCAAATTTTCAGGGGAATGTGGGAAATGGGACAGTCAATCAGGTAGATATGGGGGAAGGGAAACTCAAAAAGTACTCACTCAACCGGTCTCTTACGGTTCTTATCGCTTACAATAATCCGGGCGATAACGCTCAATCAATTCCGTTCGATAAAATCCTCTCGGCAAAACCCATTCGATAGTCCTTGGTTTGCCGAGTCGTTATACAATCCAAAATCTGGTCCAAATCGTGTCCTTTTATCTCTGCCTCGAGTCGGTACTCTCCGGGGATGGAGACTGAATATCACGGGGGCTTTCCGGGTCGTATAAATTCGTAGGAATTAACTTAATTTCGCTCGCTCTCCTGTCACACACAATCACTCTCTCACACGCCGTGGCTCGAAGTGAAGAAAACCATGCCGTTTCCGGCTTCTTCTCCGACCTCAGGGTCGGTCTTGCAATTTGCGATTTTTCTGCGAAAATCGATTGGTCAGTCTCGGGACTAGCTTGGCGGTGGGCGTCGTAATTGGCTGCGGCCGATTGCGAATATTCGTCGCGACGGAAGGCCTGTCGCGACGCTCGGCGCGCGCATCCTTGGCATCGATTGGCTTATCGATCGCCGAATATTCTCCACGCCGGGAGGTGCTGGTTTCTCGCGGCGCTCGGACGAAGTGTCGCACTGACAGCTCGGGTGGAATTTTACGGTGTTTACCCGCACGACACAGCTCGTCGGTTTACACTCGTTATTTCGAGCCGAGAGTGTGTCGTCGGGTTCCGGGCGGTCCATGACGGGTCAGACGAGTGGAAGTTTCGGTGCTGTGGCCTCCAAGGGACGGACGTCGGTGTGGGAGCAGAGCATCAGTTTGTCGGATTTTTTTGGAGGTTAGTGCCGGACTGCCGTACCAGGCTTTAATTCCCGGTCGGTTGGCAATTTTTGTAGGCTCGTTCGGGGCCTGGCGAGGTCAATCTGGTCGAGGGTGGAGTCTTCGATGATCTGCGATGGGCTGTGATGGTCTTCGGGGTGCTGCGATGAGTCTTCGTGGGTCTTCGGGGAGGCTGCGACGAGTCTTCAGTGGGTTGCGAAGGCTTCGTGGAGTGAGTCGAGGGACCGACAGGGTGGCAGGGACTGAGGGTAAGTCGAGGGGGAGGGTTAACAATATGTTAAGTCGTTGCTTAAATAGTAGATCCTAATTCTAGTTTATTTTCTCAGGTGAGTGGTGGGACGTCGAGCCACGTTGGGGGAAACTTGTGACGCACCACGTCACAATATATCTTCGATCGCGCTCACGATAATTCGGAGTTAACCTTTTTTTGTTAACAACAAAGGGTCGTCTCCGGGATAAAACCTGAGCCATTCGATTTTTAATAGTCTACAGAATATGCGTGTAAATTTTTTAATCGGTGACATCGGTAGTGTTCAACATAGTAGCAATTCGTTTAAGAGAACGCTATAGTGTGTGCTGGGCTCGCTGTCGCCGCTATGCTCAACGGTGAGAGCGCTGGCCGGTACAGGCCCGCTAGCTCTGCCCGCAAGATTCACCGTCATAACCGCGGTATAGGTTTCTACCGTCCTCATACTCACAACAAGCCTAAGTATAAATGAAAATAAATATTCGATGGACGAGGAACGAAAATAACATAACTATAGAATTAAATCAGTGGCCAATTATATGATTTCTGTGCCATGTCAGAGATATTGGAGCTTCAATTTTCCGGGACGACCCTTTTTTGGATTTTGTCCGAAGGACAAAATCCCCGAACGTATATTCTCCGAAAGGAAAAATCTGGGACATGAAGTTGGCGGCCGAGCTAAGACGGGGAAAAAATAACACAATTGTAAAATTTAATCAGTGGCTAATTATACAATTTATGTGCCATGTCCGAAAATTTTGTGTTTTCATCTTTCGAGACAACCATATTTCGGATTTTTGCCGTTCGGATTTTGTACCCTTCGGATTTTTGCCGTTCGGATTTTTTACCTTTCGGATTTCTCCCTTTCGGAGTTTTCACCTTTCGGATCTTTACCATTCGGATGTTTTATTTTTCGGTTTCTCACCTTTCGTAGTTCAAAGTTGTCGTTTTTATTACCGTTAGGAATTCTACATTGTTGAGTAACTAGCTTTTCGGATTTTTCCTCTTTCGGATGATTTTTTCACGACATATCTAGCTTTCGTGACTCTCCGTTCGGAATATAAAATTTTCAAACAATAGCTTATTCAAGAATAATTTTTTTCTGTATCTTATCAAGTTCGGAGTTATAAGCTTTCCGATAATTGAGCTTCGATCCTTGTTACTGTAGAACTTTTATTGATCGGTATCGCTCTGATCGGATTGGTTGTCTTTCTGATATTAATCCATTCGCATTTTATTATTTCGGGACATCGACGCTTCTGTTATGAAAATATCGGCAATCAAAATTTTCGAATTATTTCATGTCGTGAAAAAAAAAATCGATAATATAGCCGTTCTGAATATTCGGCAGTCGGGACTTTAACCCCACCCCGACCCAGGGTCAAAGGAACTCATTCGCGTCGGAACAACTCATGGTTTTGGTTTCGGGGTTCTCAGGACAATTCAAATTCGAGGTATTTCTCAATTTGTACTCTGGTCTACTCACTCCTCGTTCAAGTTACAGTTGTCGCTCATCTGCGGAGGACGGTTCAGCTCAACACCCCGGACGTTCTCATCTGGATTCGGCTACACCTGTGTCTCGTCGCACACGACCATCAGGCATCTTGAAAACTGGCACTTGCAACGAATGTTGTGGGCCAACGACCAGTTTAACACGGTGTCTCACTCGACAGCACAGGTGAAGGAATGGATACACCGGCTCAGCTCATCAGTCGGCTCACCGACTGAAGGACTTGTGCGATGCGGGCGGGGTCTCGCTAGCTACATCGCATTCAGCGATGAACTCGTGCACGTCACGGGTTCTTTCGCGCTCACGGGCACGCTCATTACGTGGATCATCATACAGCGTGGGAATAGTCGGACATCTCAACTTCGTCTCGACGATCGCGACTTGTGCACCGACGCTTCTGCAGGGCTCTGGTCGCACACTCCACGGAATGGCTTACGCTCAGAGAAGAACTCACATATCTGGCCAGATTCTCGTTGCCTTAGTGGCAACACACGGAGTGACTCAACGATGGATCAACATGGCTTCTCTGATGCATCTCGACACGCGATGTCGGCAGGCGTCAGCATCGACAACAGCTCACCGTCCACACCCGGTCAGGCGGTACTGGGTGCACCAAAATCCAGGTAGCACAGCTCAAACGGCTCATCATCCCGATGATTGGAACTCATCGCAGCGCTGCAATGACGAAATTCAGAAGAATTGGTCAACCACGTCCTCAGGCTACACTGCGCCTGGACGTGCGGACAACTCATCGGTGGACGGACTCACGTTCTACGCACAGCTGGATCGGATCTCATTCTTCACGGTGGAAGGACGTCGTAGAACACGACGTTGCTCAACTCCAGGAGCTCAGCGCAGACATCTTGGTGGCATATCTCGGGAGTAATTAACCCGGCTGATCGTGTCCCCAGGGGCGTCACCATCGCGCAGCTCAGAGATCGCTCATCTCGGTGGACGGGACTCATGGACGACTCAAGGGTTTCATGCATGGCTCATGGGATCGGCTCATGACTAACTCAACCATGGATATCAGGTGACCTCGATGTACACGAGGCTCGCCAGGGTCTTTCTTTGTTCGTCGCCGCTCTACGCGTCGACTCTCACTTAGGTCTTATTTGCAAGGTTTCGTTTCTCATTACCTTGTTCCGTTTCATCGGAATTTGTTACAGACTTGCTCACCTTCGAAAAGAAGCTTCTGCTCACCGGCCATGCTCATCGGTCACGCTCATCGGCGCTACTCAGAGGCGCTCAACGCAACCTGGCTCACCCTGGCTTACACCAACCAGGACTTTGGGATTCTTAGAGAATCAACCCTGCGACGTCCCACATCTTCCGGGGTGTGGTGTGTGCCTGGCATGGGGGGATCCGTGCCCATCTTGCGGTGGGCCAACTACCTCTGTTCTAGGTGGCACTCCCACCTTCGGATCGACTACGGGTGCGGACTATGCAGGACCGCTCACGCACGACATCCACGGTAGCGCTTCATCTCTACAAGGAATCATCTCAACCGGATCATCGAGCATTTCATCATCGACGCCGTCGCTGATGGCGGGCGGAATGTTCGAGAATGAGGCGCTTAACGCAGCTGTGCGCGCTTACCGAGCGGCCGCTGCCTGGCAGCACCTCCCGGCTGCGTCTCGGTACAACTCAAGCGCGCCGTTGGTGCACGCGTACCAGCTCTCGAGGCAAGCGGCACGGGTTACGTGCCACGTGCAACAGGCTTCGCGTATCATCTACGCCTAATGGCTGACACGGGTCTCCACGCGGTCGGGTAGAACGCCGAGTTTATTCGGTTTTCTCATCATGGTTTCGCTCATCGGTTCTCCTCATTCGGTACATCAACACGGGAAAACATATCGTCGTTTCGCGATATCGTTTACGCTCACACGGAGCACATGGAGCATAACGCGAGTGATATTTCCGGGTACGCGGCACGCGTGGTGACACCGGAAAGGCTCACGTTCTCAACGGCTATTTCGCGGCGATACAGCGCCGCGGGTAGATTTGCTCACTCGGTAGTCAACGCGATTAATATAATTAACTTGGCTCATCGGAGTGTACTCATCGTGAACTGCTCACTAACAATTGTGTTTCTCATGGTTATTCGGTACTTCTCATGCACACGGTCCTACTCATTCGCACAGTGTTTTTCGCCCCATTACCATCGTTACTGTTGTTTAAATAAAGAGTTTATTTTCACTGTTTTCCATCGTCTTGTGTGATTTTATTTAACCCCCCGTTCCGCTATAACTAATCCTGGCGATTCTCAAACATGTTGTCATTTGTGGTTTATATATATTTGAAAAAAAAATATATATATATTTTTTTCAATGTTTTTTTCTTGTTTTTTCATAAAAGAAAAAGAATACTGGCATGATACTGTCACCTTCATTGAATCGGAATCTTCAAAACTGCATATGTCAGACACATTCACTGATATACCAGTGAATAAACAAACTTGTCAGGAGACGAATGGTTACTTATCAGTGAATGAATATTTCCGAAAGACAAGCTACCTTCCTACAAGAGTAGGAGTCCTTAAGAATTTAAATATAATATTTTAGAAATCGCCCAGTGTTTTATCTTGGTGACTGGAGAAAAGCATTTGCGGCAATTACGAAACCTACAATGCAATTACAAATTAAATATCAAAAATTTTATTTTCGTAAACTCGTAACAACGAGGTAACAATACATATATACTTATGTGTGTTTTTTTATTTATTTTTTTATACGATTTCTTTAAAGATGCGGACAATCGTATCGAAATTCCCGCGACATTTGGGGCACCGCTTGTCATCCCCTCCGCCGATACGAGTTGCACACGTCCCGCAGCAACAATTGTGGCCACATGGCACGAAAACGTGGCTCACGTCGTTCATCAAACATACGATACATCTTGGCTCTGTAAAATAAATAAAAACCTCGGTAGTGTGTGTTATAACAATTATTAGTTGCTAATCCACACCTCATCATTTGGTGGAATCATATATGAACCACAAACATCGGTTTTACATGCGCAGTTCATTGTATTTATTACTTTACGTACTCTAAAGAAAGTTACACAAACAATGGAAACGCAGCATTACTCCAATCGTCCATCGTAGCCTGGATACGATCGCCCGCATCCACGCCCCGAAAAGCGCGGACAAAAGCACACAAATCCACTATATACATATATACTATATATATACCTATACATATATGCCGTATCGCACTTATGAAACAAAAGTGTAATATCTCTTATGGGATTACCATACAAATTGTTACACTATTTGTCTCGGCGTGCGATGTAAACATATACATATGTAGTATATATACTATACTACAGGAATAGCAGACGTGCACTTTCGACTGGATTACTGCCTGCGTGCGACGCATCCAAACACGAAAGATCAATCGAAAAACGCTACCTTAACTGATGCTTTTATTTCAATTTGGCAGTTGATTATAACATTTGCAGTTAATTTGACTTATTACTGTACGTACTCTAAAGAAAGTTACACAAACAATGGAAACGCAGCTTTACTCCAATCTTCCATCGTAGCCTGGATACGATCGCCCGCATCCACGCCCCGAAAAGCGCGGGCATAAGCACACAAATCCACTATATACATATATACTATATATACATATACATATATGCTGTATCGCTCTTATAAAACAACAGTGTAATATCTCTTATGGGATTACCATACAAATTGTTACACTGTTTGTCTAGGCGTGCGATGTAAACATATACATATATAGTATATATACTACACTACAGGCATAGCAGACGTGCACTTTCGACTGCATTACTGCCTGCGTGCAACGCATCCAAACTCGAAAGACTAATCGAAACACCATCTTAAGAGGCTCTCAGCCTATGACTGTCTTCAGTATAAAATTATTTGCATTGAAAAAAATTGATGACTTAATATCACTATTCTAGGTTTTTCTATCTATTTCTAGATTGTTGCAGTTTTACAGGAATAAATTAAAAAATTGGAGTAATTGTTATAACATACACTAGTAACATTATTGACAATGCAAAATTAGTTTGCTGTATTCCTCACGGCCAGGATTAAATTATCAAATGATAAATTGAAAAAGTGCTTAAAAAGTTTCTAAACTTTATATTTGCAAGTAGAAGTAACATGCTTTGATAAAATACGAATCGTCAATGGGACAACCTGTTCACCGGATGATTCATGACTGCGTTTCGGATATTGGCGTAAGTGTAAAATTCTAGGCCACTCGCGCGAATGAAAAACGCCGAATAGATTGTTGCCATTTTGCATACATTATTTAGATCTTCACATGAATTTCAATGTGATACAATAACCGCACACAACACACGATCCGCCATAGTTCACAATTCCATACACCATTTTACAAAGCGCATTGCATCTTTCGCGGGCACTATTCTATACCAAGAATCACTCTGTTGAACACACTACACGATCCCGTGCACCATTTTATACTATGCACCTCTCAATAACGCGTATTAGACGATTTTCTGTATCACTCTGTAACACCCACTACACAGGACCACACACCACTTTATATAACGTATTACACGATCCCCATGCACCATTCGATACCACGCACCATTGTATATTACACATTACACGATCCCGTGTACTACTCTATACGGCACATAACTCTATATTACGCACACTCTATTACACTATATAAGGCCATTGTTCTATAACACGTGTTACACAATCCCGTGCACTATTCACGAATTCATCTTTACTGCGATCCATTACCCACGATGCGTTAATCACGAATCCACGAATCACTTTTTAATACGCACTACACCAGCCCGCACAGTCTATAACACTCTTTATCACGCACTACTGTATATTACATGCCACTGTATACCACATACCACTGTATACTACGCACCACTCTATATCACGATGCATTAATCACGAATCCACAATTAACTTTTTAAGATACACTACACTACTACTACGAGCCTGCGCACTACTCCATATATAGAATCCACGAATCACTTTGTAATACGCACTACACCAGCATGCACAGTCTATAACACTCTATATCACGCACCACTGTATACCAACATACCATTGTATACCACGTATCACTGTATACCACGTAACACGGTATATCACGTACCGCTGTATACGTATCACTTGTACCACGCACCAGTGTACATACACTGTATACCAGGCATTACCCATCCCCATGCACCACTATTTATTAGGCACCTATATCCACAATTAAAATTTTAAGATACACTTCACTACTACAACGAGCCTGCGCACTACTCTATATCTCGCACCACTCTATATGAAGATGCATTAATCAAGAATTCACGATTCACTTTTTAAGATACACTTCACGAGCCCGCGCACTACTCTATAACACTCACCATTGTATACCACATACCACTGTTATAGTCCACTTATACTACGCACCGCTGTATACCATGCACCACTATATACCACGCACCACTGCATATCGCGCACTACTATACACACCACTTATACCATGCATTACACGATCACGTGTCCCACTCTATACCATGAATCACTCAATAACATTCAATACACGGGCCCGCACTCCACTCTACAACTCCATGCACTACTCTATACCACGCACCACTCTATAATACGCATTACAAGATGCCATGAACTATTAATGAATACATATTTACTATGATCCATTAATAACAATACGTTAGTTACGAATCCACGATTCACTTTTTAATACACACTAAACGAGCGCGTGTACTACTCTAGAGCACACACCACTGTTATAGACCACTATATACCACGCATCATTTATACCACGCACCACTTATGCGACGCGCCACTTATACCACGCACCACTCATACCATGTACCACTGTATTATTCTATGCATTACACGATCCCATGCACCACTTTAAACCACGTACCACTTTTTACTACGTATCACTATAGACCATGCAACACTTTATATCATGCTCAACACTATTCCACCCAACCCTAATTCCACACAACACCCCCCGGTAGCCTTAACGCACCGTTCGAAAAAGAACTGACAACATCAATTGTCGTTATTAAAATTAAATAATGTTATATCTAAATAATGTATGGAAAAGGGCAACCATTAATAATTTGGAACAATCTCACAGTTCCGCGTATTTCGCTTAACTCTTCTGCGTTTAATTCATCATCGCAATTCGAAATGGAGGCGCAAGGGCAAAAAAAACAGAAATGGGCAAAAAATAGGTGAGGTAATTACTAGTAATTACGCATCAACCAAGCCGACCCGTTATAAGACGAATGCCCTCATCAGTACTCATAAGTAGCTGTGAGAAGCTGGAGACAATGCAGATAAAGACAATTTTACGAACTTAAAGGCACTTTCTCATAATACCGAAATTTGAAATTTCTTCAAATGCCGTGAGGAATTTGGGCAAACCAATTTTGTAACCATTATCAAAAATTAATGTTACCTTTAGCTTTCTTGGCCCTGTTGCGCCGGCGCCGGCCCTTGTGTCCGTATGGTCGAGGTTGTGCGTCTCCGGCCAAAGCTTTCATCTGTCGACGCCTTTTCTTTCGCAGTTTCTTTTTTCTGCTCCGAGACACTGCAAATTATTTGTGCATCAGTAATTAAGAGCACACAGTAACTTTATTTATGTACTTAATTTTTTAATTATTTTACTTCCTGGACGCGGTGCCGGCGCTGCCGCTGCTGGTGCTACTGCTCGATCTACGTTACACAATAAATATTGAAATCAGACGTTGTTTCGCCAACCACACGTGTACATTTTACGATTTAAATCTTTGGAAGGTCACTACTTTGCAACAAAAGATTTTCTTTACCGTTATTAGCGTCTGGATTTGGCTCATTATCTCGCTCGATCTCCCGGACTTCATCTGGTGGCATTAAAAAATACGCTATTGAATCTTACCATCATCTTCATTCATGTCAATGAGTTGGTACTGAAAAGTATGAGCGCCTGACTGTAACATTTTAGTTTGGCTGGCTACCGGCCAGCCTCGCATAAAGGTGTCTTTATATGCGAGCCAACGATCTCGTTTAGAAACTTAAGAACCCTTAAAAATTAACTTGAACGGTCAGATTCAACAATAAAAACTCTTTAGCAATGTATAGTACATACCTTAAGCAGTATCTATGGATTATTTCAACATTTTCTCTAATTGCTACCGCTGACAGGTCATGTCTATAGTTATTTGTTCCTCCAGACCCCTTAAAAACATAGCCAAAGGGTGAGCTATACCTTGCTGTGTTAACATGTTAAATAATATGTGCCCTTTTTTGCAGAATTCTATTTTCGAACTATTAAAGTGTAGGCCACCCTGTTTCACATACTAAGTTTACGCGTGTCATGAGCTAGTAAAAAAATGCAACATAAGTTAAATTAATAATAGCCAATTATAAACCAGTAGAAGAGAGCAGTGACCAGTGGTTCGGGCCCGGGCTCACACGCAGTGGGTTCAGGTTCGATCCCCAGTCAAGCACCAATGGATTTTTCTATGTGCTTTCTATAATCTCGGTGGTTTGGAACTCACCGTAAAAATAGTAGATTCAAAAAGGAAACAGCCATTGCCTTGGTGTGCCAAACTAAAGACTAAGGTCAGGAGCGGATTCGATTCCCGAAACCGAAGTCCCGTAGGTAAATAAAACGGACGAGGACACAGCTGTATGTCTGTGGCCAATATCTAACGGGGCACGACGAAGCTCCGAATTCGAGAATCGAACCGGCGACAAATGGATAATGGGTAAAAAGCACAGTACCAATAATAAGCCGGTAATAGGTCGCTTACCGCTGTCACTGTCACCGGATATGTCGATTACAATCGCGTTATCTCGAGCTACCTCTTCGATGTTGTCTATAATATGAGCAAATATCGCAAATGATTAGTTAGATAATCAAAAGACAGAAATGAGTAAGACCTTTCTTATCCCGAAAAATCAAAGAAACGAAAGAATGTTAATAATCCAGGGGAACACTCACTGTGATTATCCTCGAGAATCTCTATCATATCCATATCTTCGAGTAACCCGCGCTCGTTCGCCGCAAAATGTTGACCTGCGACTTCGCCGTTATTCGCGTTATCCGCGACAACACCTCGATCTACCTTTTGGATGTTGTCTATAATATGAGCAAATATCGCAAATGATCAGTTAAATAATCAAAAGGCAGAAATGAGTAAGACTTTTTTTATCCCGAAAAATCAAAGAAAAGAAAGAATGTTAGTAATCCAGGGGAACACTCACTGTGATTATCCTCGATAATATCGACCATATGCACGTCATCGTCATTCCCGACTATCGCGCGGTCGTTCGCCGCGAAATTTTGACCTGCGACTTCGGCAACGACGTCTAAAATGTTAGAAAATTATGCAAATGGTTAGTTGGATAATCAAAAGAGAAATGAGTAAGACCCTTTTTATTTAAAAAAAAACTCAAAGAAAAGAAAGACCATTAAGGGGATGCCGGTCCTCCCTGTTTTACCGATCGAAATAAGCGATTTCTTAGTTTTCATTATTCGTCGGTACTATGTGACGGGTTATGCTTCAAATCTTACAGGTTTGTATTAATAACGATTCGGCGTGCACTCGAATTCCGGTCGAAATCATTCGAGAAATAAAGAAAATCGAAAATTACAAATTGTCGTGAAAACCAACATGACCGATGAAATGTCAACAGCATCCATTGTGTAACATATAAAAAAATCTAGTTCTCGTATACGTCAAAAGAGCGTGCATGTAGATTCATTGAAGTTCTCGAAATATTGCAAAACCGTCGCAAAGTTGCTCACACAAAAGATAATCACCGATCACTTTGGTCTCGAGAACAAAGTATCGGGAGGTCTCGGGTTCGAATCATGGTGCCGTAGTCTTGCTAGCAGAAAAATATTGTTACGCGACGTAGCTCCTGGCACCTATCGTGCGATAGCCGATATATATGTCAGTAGACATCCAATGTTTACAGACAGTAACCGACGTGACGTAGCTCCGGCGCCGCGAAGCAAACCTAGAAGACCGACTGTTACTGACATCCAAAAGTACAGTTAATCTTCGCTCATATTGAGTAACCCCCAAAGTTGTGCGGTTCCCACTAAAGGAAAAACAGTACGTCCCGTCGCTAATAACCATAGCAGTTGATGCGACGTTAAATAATAACAAATATATAAAACAAATAATCATGCATTGTGCATACTGCGTTTACTTAGTCTATCGACTTGTAGCGGGTGATCACAGCCGATGACAACGGCGTGAATGTAGGGCACGATGCAAAGCCGCTGTGTGTCAATCGTGACACTCCGTTCATGCACTTTCGCAACTATAATATTCGGTTTTCTTAATTCCTTGTAAGTTTTCAATCGAAATTCGACTGCACACTAAAGCGTTTATGCCGATATCATAGTCGTGCATGTTTTTATGCACATGCGTAGCATATTAACAATGCTAAGTCGGGACTAAAAAATGGTCTAATTTCGTCGGTAAAACATATAAAAAAGGAAAAAAACAGCTCCTGCATCCCCTAGTAGAGGTCAGTACCTATACGGATTTTCAAGATGGCGGCTTTTGCGGAGTGGGGAGGCGGGCCGCGTGGTGTAGCGGGGCCCGGCTGCGCGGTGTGAGGGTGGTTTTCTCCCTCGTCCCCCTTCCCCCGCGGCCCTGTAGGGAGGTGGTGGGTGTCCAGGGTGAGGAGCTGGAGGAGATGTTGCTTCTTCGGCTGCCAAGTCCCGAGCACCCGCCCCTGGTCGATCACTTGGGTAGCTCGACTTGAGATGCGGGCGGAGGGGATGATGGGGGTGAGTGTAGTGAAGGGAGGGAGTGAGCGTGTAGTGGAAGGGCGTGAGAGCGTGGCGGGGACGCTTGGTATGGTGGGGGTGAGCTGGCTGGAGCGCGCGCGGGGTCAGCTGGTGACGGCGTAGCGATGCGTCGCGCCATGTTGGATTTTCGGGGTACGCTGGCGGCCGAGCAGCGGCGGGCCCATCGCCTCGGGTGCGCGAGAGGGGATGCCGAGCGGCGCAGCGCGTAGACGGTACAGCGGTGGATGGCTGAAGTACAAGGAGCGTCCGGGAGAGCTCGTGACGACGTAGCAGCGAGTCGCGCCATCTTGAATTTTGCAAGCGCTGGCTTGCTGCGGGAAGCAGGGCTCGTGCTGTTGCGCGCAGGGTGTTTCTCGAGGGTAGCACAAGGCTTTGCGTGAGCTAGCTTGGTCGAACGGTCTAAAGCGCTGAACTCAAGTAGCATTTTCCTTGAGAGCGCGAGTTCGATTTCCCGCGTGGAAAAATGTTTTATTTTTTTTCAGCTAATTTAGAAAATATATATATATGAAACGTATGAGGGAAGGTAAGTAAAAATATGTTTGTTTAAAATTTTTACAATAAAGTATGCATTTTTATTCTTAAATCTAGAGTTACAATATTTATTGTAAAAAAAATTAAAAATTATTCAGTCTAGCGCAGCAACGTTGAACAAATTTTTTAACACAGACTCCGCGCCCAGTTAACGATTTTCCAGAGTGTTTATTAATGTTTTTCGTATCAGTCGCCAGCTTACTCATTATACGTTTATGAAATCTTGCGGCAATTCGATCGTTTTGTTTGAGATCGGCGGTGAAAAGATTCCGGAATTGTAGTAGAGATCCCCCGCCGCACATATGATAAAGGAACATAATACAAAACTGGCCACACACATTTGAAGAGAGGCTTTGAATCTGCTTGGTATTCCATTGATAGAGGGTGCAGTTCTTACGTAGACGGTGGATATGGCTTGGTATAAGTGGCGGAATGCCGTAGCTGTCGAAGTACGATCCACGTCCCCGGCCATCGATGTAGATTGCGACCCAGTGCGTTCCAGGGCGCGTGTGGTCATCAGTGTTCACAACAAGGGCTGTCGGCCTCGTTAACAGAGTTGGAATCTGATCGGCTGCATGAACACTTCTCGAGACTTTAGAGTGTAAGCCCTGCAATGCCTGGCCAATCTGGATCGTATTCATCACTTGTTACGACTGGAGAGTAACAGTCGCGTTGCTTCTTTAGATTCACAGGTTCAGGTAAGTAGTCAAACTGTGGTACCCGCGTAGCTGTAGGAGGCACGTCGCGAAGGATCCACTCCTTCAATTTTGCGGCGTTGTTTAAAGCACAAGACAGCTCCGGTCTGTTTAAGAGTCCGTGATGAAGACAGACTTGCGTCGAGGAGGGCAGATCGCTGAATGATGGACAATCGCTTTCCTCAAGGTTTTTTATCTCACGTGCTGTAACATTTTGGAGGTATTTAGCCTTTTCATGCCCGCGAGTATAAATGGTTCCACCAGCCCGTGTGATCTGTCGGAGATTTGCGTGTAGTGTTCTGATTCCTACGTCTCCCTCGAACCACTCCAAACCGTGATGATGACGAGTCGTCCAATTATTCTTCGCTCGCACCGATCTCGGGAGATCCGTGAAAACGTATGCTGGTGCGGTGATCCAATGCCCGAAATACTCTTTGTCGAGTGTAACGACAGCTACTTCTTTAGCAATGAAGCAGTCATCCTTGTCGTAAAACCCTTGAATATCGATGACGTAGTCCATTTTGGTGAAAAAATGTTATGGTCCAGTAAATACAACCGCTACTGCCAAAGGATCGCTGCGTACTACCGATGAGCGGTGAAAATACATCCACGAGATTTTGGTGCTGGAAGGGATGAGCGGGGGTGTGTCACCAATTCGCTAGTTTTTACTGCTTTTTCTTACCCCCACAAAGGTTCAACCCGTTGAAACGCCTACTTACAAATAGCGAAGAAGAAAAGTGACGTAAACACTCCCTTCTAGCATCCCCACTATTTTACCACACCTTGTACGAGTCCTGCTGTTTAGCGTAACGCAGTGGAAGTTCAGTTACAAAATAATTCTTCTACGGTATACAACTAAAAATGGTCCACCGAAGAGCAAAGCCTGTAGAGGTATTCACGAGACGTAACCACGCAGTCCAGCAGAGAGGAGCGCATGTGGAAGAACGGAATAACCACGGCTGGGTGCAGCAATCGAGGACGAAGTCTGCAACGCGTCGGGACAAACGGAGGCAACATCCAAAACAGCCTCCAAAAATATGGTTTATCCGGAGACGCCAATATTTCGCTCGTGAGAGGCGACGACAATTGCGTGCATCGGTGAGTAATACTCCGTTGGGTAATTAAACCACGGAGTAGTAAAAAATCGATCAATTAAATATATATATTCGTTTGTTACAGCAGCAGCCCTGTGAATGCACCCATGAGGACCATCCATGACGCAATGAAAAAGTCGGAGTTGAAAAGCGCAAAAGGCCTGAGGAAACGGAGGAGTCGAAGAAGAAGAAGAAGAAAGAAGAACAGTCGAAACCGACAGGAGAAAGAAATAATATTGTTAAAAATGATGATGATGAGGAGATGCGGGAGTTAGTGGAGGCTTTTGAGAGGTTGAAAATCGAATAAAATAAAAACATAAATCTGCTTAATTCTGTGTTTACATTTTTTTATTTATAAAAAACCTTACAATTCCTATAATAATATTTACTAGTCTTATAGTATTATTTAAGCACGCAGGCTTACCCCGAAAAGTCTACCATGACCTGTCGGGAAGCGTCAATCTCGATGACATTATCGAATTCCGAATATACAATACAATTTACAGTACTCGTTAAAGCAGCCTTAAAACGTATTTCTACACGCACACTACCGTGTTTCACAAGATTCCAGTGACCAGCTCGCCCGGCGGAAAGATCGGGCGATAAATCGAAGCAGTACAGACAGTTACCGTAGGGATACGCTTCTTTTGTTGCACCACAACTATCGTCATCCCAAAGGATTCCCGTACCAGAAACTAGCGTATGATATGCCTCGGTGTAAAGGCCTTCATGATAATCAGGTTGCAAAGGCTTACTAGGTACCTGTACACCGTCTACGTACAGGGATAAAAAATTTAATGAGTAGTGGTGAAAATTAAACGGATTCATAGTTCTATCTCCATTGAAAGCTCGATTATCGACCAAGCCCAGTACGATCCGTCTCGGAAGCTGACCAAGTACAACATTATCGAGTGTTTCGCCATGAACACCTGCATGAATAGTAAATGGTTTCACTTCTACCCGAGTAAAAGGGTATTTAGCCGTTCCTCTACTCAAAGCCTTGGCATGTGCCAGTAAAACACCCGGACTAATTTTAACACGTCGAACAATGAGACTGGCGTCGACTATATGCACTGTATAATCTTTCCCAGACGCGTCCATAAGACAAAAAGCATCTCTCGAACGTATAAGACGAAGGCGTAGTTCAACACCGTTGAGTAAAAACTTTTCCTGATTGAAGATATCAGAATGTAGATATCCGGTAAGATCTACCGTTTTACCATTCGCCATCATAGCCTGCCGCGCAGCTAGACCTTCGTTCGCTTGCACAGCGGCTGCTCTACCCTCGGCTGGAGGGGCCGTAGAAACTGGTTGAGAGTTGAAATATAGCGGAGTATCATCTATCCACATACTGACACCGAGCTGACAGGCTTTTGTTGAAGCCTTATAAGTCAGTAGCGATTCAATGTATGCTCGATATGCATAGGCATTATTCGAGGGCGATACAAGTTTCTGGTTGAATGACACATCTAGTTGATTGAACAATGAATGCAGTAGATTGTTAACAGGTGCTACTTTATCATGAGCGTCAACTGCGCCGTTTCTGGGTTGTAGCTTAACACGTAAGTTTAACATAGTATGGGCCAGATCAATGTATTCATCACCATGCCCGGGGACAACAAATTCAATGGGAGCCTCGTCTGTCAGTGAAGAAATGGGCTTATAATGAATTCCTTGAGAACCTTCTATACTCGTCTGCGTCGGTGGAAGCGTGAATAAATCCAGCTCTGATTTCAAACACTCGCAAGAGTGGGCGTGTAAGAAAGACATTTTGTTTGGCTAACTACCCAAATATATCTGCAACGGTGCGTTTTTTACGCTTAACAATTTTAGTCTTCTTAGTTTTTCTAGTTGCCTTTTTCGTAGACTTTGTTGTTTTACGTCCTTTTTTCTTACTGCGCTTATCGGTTGAAACTTTTTTCTTTTTCTTCGCAGCTTTTCTAGGCTTACGAGTTTTAGTATATTTTAGAGCTCTAAGCGTAGGAGTACTGATGCGAGGACTAGCGTGACCGAACAACGAATGATGCTGCGGTGAGCGGTCCTGTATTTTATATCCTGAACCCTGCATGAGACTCTCAAATGTTTCGTCGGCCTTGCGCTTCAAATTTCTCCCACTCTCGGTCATACGGGCTCTGAATGAATCTTTGAAGGGAGTGTTGTGTGCAACATCACCCAATATATTCATCCCTGCATGAAGCGCTTCTTTTCCGACTGCGCGAGCACCACGAGTGAGCAATGGTAATGCGCGTCGAAATAACCCACTGAGGAAGCTTCCTAGACCATGTCCTCGCTGATATGGAGCACCAATGAAAACACGATCAACCCCACCGCCAACCTGGCTCTCGTAATGATCAATATATCGATCCATAGCGATATACTCTATCGTATGCGCTTAAAATGTAATGTAGCGGTCAACGTTCCACTCTGGAATGGTACTGGTTTACCAGTGTCCGTCCTTATATCTATCTCGATCGTACTACATTCAGTCCGTAATAAGGGTATGTAAATTGGCGGAGAGAATGATTTAGTTTGCGTGGATCCATAAATGTAATTTGTATTATCTACAGGTACGATACGTAACAGAGGTGTCTGCGCATCACCGGTTATATAATTTTCGCATATATCCGTATATACGAATAATTTATCAGGAAGCGATAGCGATAAGTTAGCAGGATAATTTGCGATAAATTTCCATTGTTCATGGACATCCTTAATTTTTCCGGGCTGAAAGCCTAAAACTTTAGAGAGTTTATCGTCTAGACATATAAGATGTGGCCGTACACATTCATATATAATACAGCTATCAGGTATTCTTTTCACGCTTACAATCCCCCCGATATCCTCATTATATTCAAGGCGAATATGGTCTTTGAATATATCCGTTTCATTAATGGTGTCAATTAGTGCTTTCACACTAGCGTAGAGCCCCGCAGGAATTATAACCTCATGAGTTTTTGGAGGTTTAATATATTTTCGCTTGCGGGTGTTGGCAGCATCATCTCGGGGAATTACGAGCCTAGCGAATTGTGCTACAGAATCTGCTGTAACCTCTGTACTGATCGAGTGCGTAGGAGAGTCACTGTTACCTGATGGTATAAAAGTCTTTTTGGGCTTATGTTTACTGTAAACCCACTCGTGGGTACTGCAAGCAGTAATTGGGGACGCCGTACCGTGTGGTTCATTTGTCTCATCTACATGCAGAAACGTACGGGGAAATTGAATTTCTGTCAAGGCTACGACCCATTCCCCAGGCATCTTCAATTGCTTCGGAAGCTGTGTTATATAGTGTGTCACCGTATTATCGGGGTAGTACTTCATACTACTGTTACTCGGTAGCACGAGGTAAAATTGATCCCTCATTTTTAGTTTCGCTGCTATTTATTCACTATGTTTGATGCAGGAATCCAGGAATTGAATTTTTCGGGGTATCCTCGCCAGCTAACAAAGTATTGTTTATTACGGCCTTTCCCTTTAGTCTTGAGAATTTTGTCAATTAAAAATTCTTCCGTGTCAATCTCCTTCTCTACAATGGTTAATTCCTCTTCATAGAAAAAACCGTCAATTTCTTCGTCGTTCAGATCAACCAGCTCATATATGGGCGGTTGTCTATTTGTAAGAATCTTGCGAATCCTGAATATTTCTTCACTCCAGCGAGCCTCGTAACCTTTCTCGAACGCAGACTTTGCTTTACTGATGCGTACAAGCTCGTCGACCTTGTATTTAGGCACTTTGTGACACAGCTTGTATCGTCTGACCATATTTGCGCGTGCTATACCTGCATTATACAGAGTCACGGCTGCCGGTTGCATCTTGATAGTAGAGTGTTTTGTATCATTGTAAGCATGGACGATAGATTGTAATACATCGATATAGCGCCGTGTATTTTTATGTGTAAAATATCTCCACATCCGTTCCTTTAATGTTCTGTTGAAACGTTCTACAATAGCTGCTTTGATATCGGGGTTGCGGGTCACTCGGAAATTTATTCCACGACTCTTCAAAAATCGCTGCAAAACGCTACCAACAAATTCTTTGCCTCGATCGGTCTGTAGCCATACGGGCGTTCGGCCACTGCTCCTAGACAATGTTCGCTTGAAGCCTTCTGTAGTTTCTGCACAAGTTTTATCACGCAGCATCTCAACCCATGCATACTTGCTGAGGACATCAATAACCACTAAAAGATAAACAGAGCCGTCATTTTCATCTTTAAGAGAGCGCAGATCAACAAGATCAGCTTCCCACACGTCATCGATATTATCAACGGCGTAATGTCGACGCGGAAATCGTCGTCGTATAGGTCTGTGTAGTGTATAAGCATCCTGTGTTCTTAGCCAGTTAGTAACGTCTTCGCGAGGAATTTTTTCTATATCAGCTGCGTGAATTAGATTTGGGGCGCCGGCGTATCCAGCGTTATGCGTAGGATCGTAATAAAACTTCTTTAATAAATCCATTATATTTTTATTATAGTTTCAATGTTTTCCACGATCGTATTGAGTCACTAGTAGGAGTTCGACGTCTGTTGCCTGATAAATTTAAGCTATTCTGACTTGTATCCGGTGTATTGGGATTTGACTTTGCCAGATTTCGTCTAGAGTTTACAGGTGTATCAAGTGACAGATTCTCATACAATAAGCTTGCATTACCGATAAATTCACGAGGGATCCCTAAACGCCGCAGTTCATTTCCAAACTGCTCGCGACCAATGGCACGCACAGTTTTTCTATGGCGCATAGTATCATTTACAAGATCTATAATATTCGATTCTTTTATTGGTTCACCGTTGATATGGACCACTCCTGATTTATCCCACGTTAGACTGGTGCTGGAGCTGGCATGCAAATGATTCAATAACTGCTGCGCTTGTCTTCTATATGTTTTCGGTACACTAGCCACAATAACTTCGTCGGATATTCTCTCAGCTTCAGTAGTTGTTTGTGCAGCTTCCTCAGTTGCTTCCGCGGCAGGTTTATCGCTCACGGAAGAGGATGTGGTAATTTTAGGTCGCCGCTCCTCGTCAACAAAAAACTGATAGCGTTGCAAAACTTGTTGGTAAAGTTTCCATTTCTCTCGTTGGTTCGCAGGAGTCACTGAGCGAAGAATTTCGTCCATTTCGGCATCGAGTCTACTGAGTGTCGTGCCTGGTGTTTGAACGGAGCGTGTTTGCTCTATCTGCTCACGTGATGGCATGACAGCATCTTGAGGCACTAAAACCATTTTCTTTCCGTGCTGCATCTCGTCAATTACGCGTAAAAATATTAGACAGTACGGTGCCTATGATTGGAAGAAGAAGAGGTAGTAAGAATCCGCTTCCCTTTTGCACAATTACGCGTTTTTTCGCCTTCCAACTACCAGTTGTATTTACGAGACGGCGCAAAATTTTTTTATATTTCGATAGTTTTATTCGTTCACTCTTTTTCAATGGGACTACACCGTTTAAGGTATTTAACGCAAACTCACAAATACATCGAACGCCGCTTCGATCTATCTTGTGCAATAATGAATCACGCTGATGCTTCTCCAGATGACATAGAGCATGCAGTAAGATTACATTCTTCTTCCCAAGCGACGCTTTAGCCGTTGTTGTTGGAGCCATAGCAGAGACTCGAATGATGTTCGTACATTCGTTACTGTCTATTTATACTTGATAAATTAACGAGAACCGGATCCTCGTTTTGGAACATACACAAAATTATGAGTATCATCCGGAAAAATGCATGTGCGGAATCGACAATTATCTGGAGTAGACTGTTTAAGATCTAAAAGTAAATAACCGTGCGGTTTCGAAGTTGCATCGTGGTAAGCTTCTTGTAAAAATTTCGGGTCTTCGGGATAAATTTGACGTGCCAGATGCGAAATCTGCGCTCGATCGCGAGGATTTTTAAATGCTACGATATAATTCGTGTTCAAAGAAATATCGCGCTGACCTCGACCCTGATGAAAAATGTTTTGTGTTATAAAAATTACGCTAATATTTTTATGGTGACTCCCCTTTGTGAATAAATAAACAATTTCCCCGTTTGAAGACTCGCGCATGAGGTCGTCGATAATTAGAAGCTTTGGTCTACGATCACCGGCAATGTCAGAGCTTTGCGGTAAGCCTTCTAAAAATTCGATATTTTTGCCGTAATCGGTATACCCGTCTTGCCACTCTGAATAATAAAAAAGAATCCGCGCAAATTCAACATCGGCCATGGTCGAAATTTATATTAAAAACTTTTTAACGAAGCATGTTTTCCCGCAGCCTGTAGGACCGGCGATAATAGAGGTCCAGGGGTGCTTCCACCGCGGGTCCATGACGATTAATGAGAGAAATGAGGAGTATGAAGGTATTAAGTATACAAATTTATTATTATTAAATTTTATTTTATTTTTATTTAATCCATACGGAAAATGTACAATTTATACAGTTTTTTTTCACCAGGGATCCGTAGCATACCCTGACTCAGCCCCGACGCTCAGAAACTCCAAATCAATACTGCGAAGTTGGACCAGTGAGAGATCTGGAAAAAATTAAAAATATACATTTACAAAAATAAAATATATTATAGCGTAATATATAGGCTATGTTCATAATACCATATGATGTACTCTGTCACAACTCCCTCCAAACACCATCACTCACAGCTACCGTCTCGATACAACGCTCATAAAACTACATGCAGAATAAGATGGTCGGTCGGTCTATACTGTGGATAAACTAATCAGAGTTATGCATGCGTCTGAGATAATTTTCTAGAGCTAATAGGGCGAGGATGTTCGTAGAAAATAAAAATGGTTTTTATGAATAAAACAATTTATTCTATAAATTAGAATAAATGCATAATACAATTATTAAAAATACTTAATATATATGTCTTAGAAATAGATGCCTAGCCTACGACATTCTTCTTGCCAGAGATCGGGGTATAACTCCCATATACAACCTGCGCCTAAAATTAGAATATGGCCATTTTTATTTACAATATTTACAATATCTACAATTATAAAAATCCTAACTTATCCTATGTAACCATACGGCAGAGAATCGTGCTCGCCCCATCGTCGTCTCTTGACGAGAACAGGCTTGCACGTTTTTACCTCCTGCCGTGTGACGACCCTATGGTAAGCATCACGTCTGATGGCACTATATTTTACGGCTATGCTCGTACCGGATTCTCGAATTAATCGACATATCGAGTCGAAGTTAATTTTTTTCCCGTTTTTATAGTTTAGACCGATACCTTTTACCTTGCAGGTCCCAATCTCACTACCATCCGGCTTCTGTACTATGTAGCCGTAAAATTTAGGTCCTCCAGAAACGAACCGTCTTATATAACTGCCTTCGCCATAATCTTTTAATTCGTCAGTCATATCACCGAGGAGGTTTCCGAGAGGCGGATTGTATTCCTCGGTGATACCACTACTTATGTATATACACTAGACTGGCCCAAAAAAAAACTTTTTTTTTTTTTTTACTTCGCACCCCTTAAAACCGTAGTTTATACCATACTATTGAAAGTTGTAGAAGAGGAAACCTGGGCGATTTTTTTTCGAGGTCGCGCAATGGTTTTTTGTATTTTCCATTTAATTAACACGTAAGAAGTCGATGTCTCTAGCTTACACGGGATTCTTAATTTTCGTATTGAATGGACCGGCATAAAAATAGTGGCATAGTACAGTTTGTTCAATTGCCTTCAAATTGGCGCATCGCAGAACATTTTTGGTCGGATGGATTCCAAGATATTCAAGTTTGAATACAAAGTTGTCGAGTCTCACCTTAAATAAATGTGCAGAATTTGCGTTTTTTGCGCATAACTCCGCTACAGTCATTCTTACGGCCATAATGGTTATTATCAATCTTGAAGAGAATAATTTTATCTACAAAACTACAAAAAAACCATTCTCGTACGATAAAAATTAAAGGAGCTATCGTTGATTAAAATTTGATTTCGAAGTGTAAATCTTCGCAAAGCGATTATTTTCCATTGTATAACACGTTTCTGGCTGAACTAATCACATAAATCCGTCGCGTACACATTAGTCCCACAGTTTTTAGTACGTGTGCAAAAAGAAATTGGTTTAATACTTTAACGAACGTAAACAAACGAAACAAAGCGGCAACTAGGTATACATGTTCTCAAGACGAAGTTAAATACCCTCTCGCTCGCGATCGGGCGATCACCGTACGTGTTTAGCCTCGCCTTAATACATTGTTGAAGAATAAAAAATACGTGGTTCAGTTGTCGTCGATAAATGATGGATTATATCAATGTATAATATATGTAAAATCGCCTTCGTGGCGTAAAAACTGCAATAAAAATGTAAAATCATAATCCTAAACTCAATTAAGTATATAGAACCCTTTATCCATTGAATAATAATACTAAATTAACCAATGACTAATACCAAAATGCATTAAGTGTTGATCGTATGGCCAATACAGAAACACTTTTCTTCGGTTATAGTATAAACTATAGCTTCATAAAGTATTAAACCAATTTCTTTTTGCACATGTACTTACAACTGTGGGACTAATGTGTACGCGACGGATTTATGTGATTAGTTCAGCCAGAAACGTGTTATACAATGGAAAATAATCGCTTTGCGACGATTTACACTTCGAAATCAAATTTTAATCAACGATAGCTCCTTTAATTTTTATCGTACGAGAAGGGTTTTTTTTGTAGTTTTGTAGATAAAATTATTCTCTTCAAGATTGATAATAACCATTATGACCGTAAGAATTACTGTAGCGGAGTTATGCGCAAAAAACGCAAATTGTGCACATTTATTTAAGGTGAGACTCGACAACTTTGTATTCAAACTTGAATATCTTGGAATCCATCCGACCGAAAATGTTCTGCGACGCGCCAATTTGAAGGCAATTGAACAAACTGTACTATGTCACTATTTTTATGCCCGTCCATTCAATACGAAAATTAAGAATCCCGTGTAAGCTAGAGATATCGACTTCTTACGTGTTAATTAAATGGAAAATACAAAAACCTATTGCGCGACCTCGAAAAAAAATCGCCCAGGTTTCCCCTTCTACAACTTTCAATAGTATGGTATAAACTACGGTTTTGAGGGGTGCGAAATAAAAAACAAAAAAAAAAGTTTTTTTTGGGCCAGTCTAATATACACGAATCCATATCGTAGTAGAGGACGCGTCTGTCTAATGGTTCTAGATACGAATACAGCTTTAACCTAGCTTGCGCTGTCGTGTACGCGGCAATCACGACATTCACATGAGGATTCGCGTCCGCGGTTTCGGTTGTTTTTTCCCAGCAAACATACATCACCTCGGCATTGACGTGGATGATCTTGGTAACTTCGCAAGTCTGATCTGTCAAAAGTTCCAACAGCCTTTTTCGCGTAGTTACGACTTCGGATTTCGGGAGGTTCTCACGCTGTCCAAACTTTCCCCAAAAAGAATTCAGACAAAGTTTTGCGACAGACCTTAAACCTGGATTTTTCTCGATACGATTTCTATCTAGCTGTACACCTTCAGCAGCAAGGAAACTAGTCAGGTACGCGTCTTTAGCCTCTTCGGTTGCACACTCGCGAGGCCACCCGCTAGCTTCTTGCTTTATTTTTAACCAAAGGTTGATGTACCCACCGAAGAGACCGGCAGTCTGACCGTTTCGATGGTATTGCTCGACTTCATACTGCCAAATCTCGTGTACAGCTAGAATCTTGTACCCTTTCTCGATAGCTTTATGGATCTCGCATGATACCCAGGTTCCCTCGAAGGTACGATCATCCTCATTATCGTGAGGGCACGCACCCTGTACCATCTCCTCGCAGCATTTTCGTCATAATGCAAACATCAGCCGATTATGCATACGTACGGGAAGTACAGGGTGGTAGAGGTCACGAGGCGGTAACACAGTGCATCGTACGAGCCCTTCTACGTTCGTCAAGTCATTACCCGGTCCGATTATTTCGTGACATGTATCAGCCGTGTATACGTTCGGGTGACCGACAGGAAAACGACCGTACTTGCAAATATAGGGGTACAACGAGCACACGTCAACATAGTGTATTCTCTCGTTACCTCTAGCCTCGCAGTAGCTTCGTGTATTTCCTGTACGCCCACCGAAAAACGCATCACGAGGGTCGAGAGGCTTGTCAGTCAAAATCGGATGTCCGTGTACGTGAGCGTTAATCGCGGGGTTCCTGTTCTTAACGCGAGCCCATTCGCACTCCCAAATCTCGTGGAGCGTGTACCCGAGAGATTTTATCCGTTCGGACGTTATTAACGTTCGCGTGAATCTATCATTATACGTACTTTCACCCCACTCCTCGTCTCGCTTACACTTATCGGTGTAGCACCTGTCGCAACCATGGAAAAAGCATCCGTGAAACTGAAACACGTGTTCTACACCATCGGGTGTTTGTGCGTAGCCATCCACGCGTGTGCCGTCGATTAATTTATGTTCGCGTCCGCGACCGGCGTGCTCTATTTCTTTGCCCCAAAGCTGTTCGCACCACAGTAGCCATTCGATAGCCACGGCCGACTGTCTATCCGCTCGTCGATATCCATTCCGCGGTACGACTGAGATCTTATTTTTATCTAAAAAGTTTCGCCGGAAAACTTTGTTGCATGCGGATGCTATTGTAACAGCCTCGCTAAAAGGGCACACATCTCCGGAGTCTATAAATATTTTCCGGAATGCAGCACAGGCTTTCCGAAGAATCGCTACATCCGTCTTGCAGTATGTCACGATCTCTTTTTTAAAATCAAACTCGTATCCCGATCGTCGCGTTTTCTCGTACCATTCTACCAGCGCCGCACGATCTGATGGTGACATTGTATCGGGAGAATAATCTGCGAGAGGAGGTAGAGGTCCCTTGTACTGCTGATTAGCTACTTTATTAAAAAGATGTGGGAAAGTTCCCTTAAAAACATCTTCTCCTAAGCCGAAGGCTTTTGGGAGCTTGCTTAGTGACATGTGAAAATAATTTAAGCTGTCAATGAATTTTACGTTACGGATTTTCATCTCCATTATGCTGGTACCGTTTGTAATTAATGCCGGAATTTTGCGCTTCTCCTCGACGAGGTATCGCAGAATGAACTGCGCATCGAAACCTTTGGCGTTATGAGCTATACATATTACTCGACCGGCATTAGGCTTCTCAGCCAATACATAATCTATGAACTCCGCGACAGGATTTTTCTCAAACACTTTCTCGCTGGCCTCGACGCACAGATTGCACTCCCACACATCCTCGTCCAGATTTATGCAGTTAGAACAGCGCTGCTGACTAACGCACAAGTTCGGCTCGTGCATGTACACCCCGGCTACTCCGTCGACTTCGCTCTCCTGTCGAGTCTCAAAGTCATAAAAAATAAATATATCCGGTTTTTCGCTTTTTTTCGCCGGACCCAGCGGTGACATGAAACATTGGTGATTTTCTGGTCGCTTTTCTTTACAGGTTTTGCAGAAGAACCATCCGCACACATGCTTTGCATTATCTTTCTTGTAGACCTGCTTCAAGCACGTTTGACACGTCTGAAGCATATCACACAAGCGCGTTTGAGCTCCATGCGAGCCGATCGCTTTATGATTTACAAAGCATGTGTTACCTCGGAAGAAACGACGACAGTCGTCACAACGAATCTTCAGAGCGTTAGCATCGCACGGGGGACTAGCCATACAATATGGACATTTTTGTCCACACCGATGACCAGTTATGCGATCATACGCTACACCGCATGGCGCGCAGAAAAAAGCAGCCCCGGCAGCCTGCGCTAAATTCAAGATTAGACCGTAATGCCTATCTCGATGGTCGTATAATAAATAAATAGTATGTCGAACCTGCGGAGTGTGGCGCAGTACAGTGTGTGTACCATTAAATAAAGCTGGCTCACTACTGCCGAAGGATTCTAAATCAAACATGACCAGAGCAATGCCTTCTTCCGCTAACACCTCCTGAAATGCTTGAAGCTCCGGGATACCGCACCCCGCAGCAGGGATCTGTATACCCGCAGCCTCAACCAATTCAGTGGCTAAGACTTTCTGAAGCTGCGATCGCTGTCTATGGATATTGTCCCATCTTTTTTGTAGTGCCCCTTCGCGTATATTCCCCCGTTCCGCGTACACTTTACCGGCCACAATACTCCGCGGGAGACATAAATTATCGGTGTTTTGGAAATTAATCACCGATTTTTTACTCCAAAACTCTACCCCGTTCGTTTTTTTCGGTCTCCCCGAACCGATGGGCATCGACACTATATTGCTCGTAATTACAAACGAGTCGTCGATACAGAACCCCGCGGCGCTCTGGGATACGCTATTAATTAGTGCGAATAAATTCTCAAATTCAAAATCCCCGACGGGTCTGTATGACATACCGGTGGGTCCTCGTGTGAACGCGTTCGACCTAAATTCTACACCAACCATATCAGTTGGTTCACTGCCACTCACAAGAAGTGTGTGAAGCTCGCGTATGGCGTCCTCTAGCCACTTTACCGGATTTGCCTCTGCAGGCGGTTCGCGAATCTTAACGGTCATAACCGTACCTGAAGATTTAAACCTATCAAACCAACGCCTGGCTTCCACGCGGTGAATAATTTTCGACTCACCGGAAAGTGGTGGAGATACGGGTGGTGGTGTCGTTTGTCGCGAAGGCCCGGCGATAGGTTCGTCGACGTCGTGCGGCTCTGTCGACGGTCCTGCAACGGGGTCAACCACGGGAGCTCGATGTTGTGCTTCGGCAGCTTCAGGAGCACCCTGAATCTCGGCGACAGTATCCTCCAGCAATTCGGCCCCGAAGTGTATGGAGTCGTTACGAGGCCGCGGTGATGGCGTTCTTTGTCGCGAAGGCCCTGCGACCGGCTCAAACATCGGTGTTCGTGGCGGTGGCTGTTGAGACCACGAAGGCTCCGTATCCGAGGAAATGTCGACGATAGACGCGTCGAACAATCTTTCCCCTTGACCTCCCCCGATTTGTGAGGAGTTCGCTATCGGATTAGCGAACTCCTCACCCCCGTCGGACAGTTCAGCTGTCGCGTTCTCCAACCGGCCACCATACCCGAGGATGACCGAATCGTGAGGATTCCGCTGGAGACCCTCAGCTTCCTCCTCCTCGACGATGCTCGCCTCCAATATCGACAAGTTGGCCGTGATATTGGCAAGCTCGTCGTCGTCAGCATCCTCTAGCGTCATAGATACTGAAAAAACAAAAATTAATTTAATTTTCAAATAAATTTTTTATTATTTACATTGAATTTTATTTTTTTTTAGCAAAAAATTTTAATAGGTAATATCAATGTTTCTTTTTATTTTTATTTTTCAATATTAACTAAACATTTTTTTTTTATTTTCATTTTAGAACTTACCTTCGTTTTCCCACGCGATATCGTGAACCTCTGCTACGGCCCTAGCATCGTTCAGCCGCGCAGTCGCCTCCTCCAAGGCTCGTTCGGCATCCCGCACATCTGCTGCTCTTCGCGCTGCTTCGTCGTTTCGAAGGGCCTCTGTAATTAACAGTATACATTTAAAATACGTGTATGCATTAAAATACACGATTTTACAAAAATTACACCTACCTAATTGTGCAACTTCGTTGCGGAGCGCTGAAGCATCCCTCGAATTTTTGTGCGAGGATGCATTAATAACTCGGCACACCATCTTCAACACTTCGCAACTTCCACTAAATTTACCGGCTCTATATATTTTAATTATTTGCGGTATCGTCAGCTTGTCCATCAGACACCTGAACCGCCTTATTAGAGCCGGACCACGAATACCCTTTAGCATTCTCTCGCCCGATTTCACCAGCAGCTTTTCCACTATCAGTGTCGGATTAACCGACAACACTTTCACGATCTCCCCGATTATCGCTCGTACAACGGAATCAGACATGTTGATTTTTTTTTTACTTTTGCTCACTCGACACGAATCAAAACTACACAAGAACGCTACGCTGACAGAATGAATACTGATGAAGCGTGGCGTTTGCACAGTTGAGCAAAACAGAATAGTTTTCCGAGGAAACACTTAGACTTATAGTTTTTTCTCTCGACCGCCAACCCCTTCCAATGTACAAGTTCTGGATGGTCATTGGCTAGTCAAATATTTCCCTGATTTTACAAATTTAAAAAATAACGCCCACCAGGGTCTTCTAGCGAGCCTAAAAAAAAACCCGGTGACTAAAGGAGGCGTCCTTCGAGTAAAAGCTATGAAATGACTATTGTTCCAGGTAGCTTACACCCGAACAGCTTTATCGGTTTATTACATGCGCGCGACATAATATTGTAAACAGCTGCGCCACCCCAGCCGTTGTAAAGTCTATAGCTGTATTGTGATTGAATTTTTCACTCATTTTTATTTCTACATTTATTTTAATATCCTCGTTGTGTAGGCTTGTACTTGTCTCTTAACGCTTGGAAATTTACATCTTATTTCAAGAATATGTGGAGCGCACAAGCTACTCGCAAAGATGTGCAAATCGTGAAATGCTTTATGTCACGTCTGAAAGTGTTTACCAGAAATCGCTACGTCGTGGGTAGTCTACAAGATTTTCAAGGCCCAACCCCCGCGACGCTCACCCCCGCGACGCTCACCCCCACCCGAGTTAGCAGCATCTTAGAGGCGTGTCTTCACCCCTTCTCTCGGAAAAATTGCATCACTTTCTCCGGCTATAGACCCGAGTGTGTCTTCACCCTCGAGTCATTACGTCTCCACGACTTGACTGGTGTAGTCTCGCTTTCTTAAAAGATCGTCCAAAACATAGTAAAAAATAAATAATAATATGGAAAATTTTACCGCCGTTGTGAATAAAAAACAAAAGGGTGACTCGGTGCATCGGTTATTGAAGCGGGCTCTGGAAAAAGAGGATAAACCACTTGAAGAAATTCCGTGGCGACCGTTAAGCCAGGCCATGATATTAGCCACGACGTACAACTTAAATGCATCTGGCAGTAAAATGGTTACAATCGGGCTCGAACTAGTCAACGATGAAGACTTCGAGGTGGCAATAAAATTCTCCAACCGTTACTCAAAAGGAATTTCACTGTCTGTGGATGAATGGCGGGAAATGTCCGCACTGGGGCCCGTAACTGACCGCTGGATTTTTAGCAGCGGACGGGTTGGCAAGCTAAAACCCAGACCGCCGCCGCCTGTACAATCGCTCGGGCGGAGGACACTACGCTTTACAACTGTTTACAATGACCAAGCTATTGTCCTTGCAGCTAATGAATTGGAACATAGCAAGCAAAAGCAAGCTAGGAAAGATTTTTCGTCGGAGATTATCATGCAGACGATAACATACAAGGGCTTAGCGAAGTTGGTCCCATGCATCGATCATAGGATCCGTCTGCTTTCTGAAGATCTCAACATCGCGAAGAAGCTGAGAGATGAGCTTATCAATCACATCAGTTGGAAGGTCACGAACGACGATTGGTCTATGATCGACGAAACAAAACTTTCCGCGGAGGGGCTTAGAAAAATTAGAGATGACTATACATCCACTATAATAGCGCGCTTCGACCTGCGACATTTCCCTACGAAGGAGGATGAAGAAATGGACGAAAAGCGCTACTTGATCGGCACCGAATTAATGTGTCTTCATCACGAATATATTTTCTGTAAAGTGATAGAGCGCGTGCAGGAAATGCCTTAATGAAAAATATATACATAGAAATTTAAATTTCAAAAAAAAATGTACACGCAGATTTAAGGAGAACATTTTTTACATTAAAAAAAAACTGTACAACTAGATTTAAGAATAAAAATGCAAACTTTATGGTAAAAATTTAAAACAACATTTTTACTTTCTTACCTTCCCTCATACGTTTCATATATATATATATATTTTCTAAATTAGCTGAAAAAAAATAAAACATTTTTCCACGCGGGAAATCGAACTCGCGCTCTCAAGGAAAACGCTACTTGAGTTCAGCGCTTTAGACCGTTCGACCAAGCTAGCTCACGCAAAGCCTTGAGCTACCCTCGAGAAACACCCTGCGCGCAACAGCACGAGCCCTGCTTCCCGCAGCAAGCCAGCGCTTGCAAAATTCAAAATGGCGCGACTCGCTGCTACGGCGTCACGAGCTCTCCCGGACGCTCCTTGTACTTCAGCCATCCACCGCTGTACCGTCTACGCGCTGCGCCGCTCGGCATCCCCTCTCGCGCACCCGAGGCGATGGGCCCGCCGCTGCTCGGCCGCCAGCGTACCCCGAAAATCCAACATGGCGCGACGCATCGCTACGCCGTCACCAGCTGACCCCGCGCGCGCTCCAGCCAGCTCACCTCCACCATACCAAGCGTCCCCGCCACGCTCTCACGCCCTTCCACTACACGCTCACTCCCTCCCTTCACTACACTCACCCCCATCATCCCCTCCGCCCGCATCTCAAGTCGAGCTACCCAAGTGATCGACCAGGGGCGGGTGGTCGGGACTTGGCAGCCGAAGAAGCAACATCTCCTCCAGCTCCTCACCCTGGACACCCACCACCTCCCTACAGGGCCGCGGGGGAAGGGGGACGAGGGGGAAAACCACCCTCACACCGCGCAGCCGGGCCCCGCTACACCACGCGGCCCGCCATCCCCACTCCGCAAAAGCCGCCATCTTGAAAATCCGTATAGGTACTGACCTCTACTTCCCCTTAATAATCCAGGGGAATAGGTCACTCACCGTCATGATCTTCAATGATTTCCGCCCTATTCGCGCCATCTCCCAATAACCCACGCTCGTTTGCGCTAAAATCGCCTCCTGCGACTTCAGCAACGACGTCTACACATGAGAAAATTTTGCAAATGGTCAGTTGAATAATCAGAAGACGGAAATGAGTAAGACCTTTTCTGTCTCGAAAAATAAAAAGAAAGAAAGAATGTTAATAATTCAGTGGAATAGGTCATTCACCATCATTAACTTCGGGAATCTCCACCATATTCACGTCAAAACCGCGACCCGCGACTTCAGCAACGTCTTCTATAATATCAGAAAATATTGAGAGACATGTCAGTAAATCATAAACCATCGCGGAGTAAGCCTCAATAAAAGTTACCGAAGGTGCGTGAGGTTATTCGTTGATTTGATGTTTGTATTATCGTATGAGAGGATCGTACGTGATGACAAACCATGTAATTATATTTAAAAGTAAAATCTTTCGACGCGGTAATTGCATTATCTACGTATTTTGTCTTAATAATATAAAGACTATATAGAGATACGTTTATTACCGTTATCTAGATTGTCCATATAATTCCGGCTATTCATTTGATCGGCGTCATCAATCGATCCAGCTAAACCTCCGTTATCACTATCGGACAATTGATCGCCAGCGTCAAACCCGCAGACTGCCTCTACTGGACGGACGTCGCCTAGTTTGCATGTCAAATAAAATTTTGCCAATGGTCAGAATTGCATTTTTGATCACAGTGTATCATTAGTGTAATATCATAAAGCATTGCCATATTCATTTTCCCGCTCGAAAGACGAATGTTTTGAATTGGATACTGTGAAAGGAATAATTTTGATATAGTCTTTGGCTGATTTGTTGTTGACATACAATGAGGCTTCAGCAATATCAAACAATCGTCTACAAGAAAACTTGAACTTTTTTGTTATGCTTAAGATATTGCAGGACTATTGTACGATGAAAAGCCATGAAAAGACTATGAAAAACCATCAGTTTTGACGTTTTCTTTACAAAATGTTTCTAAATTTACCTTGACCATCCGAATTATCGGACATATGACCCGGAAGGAAATGATCAGAGTGTGGTCCTAAAACGGATAATTGCAGTATATAGTCTATGCCCCATTGTTTGTATTCACGAAATTGGACCTCGGCAATGTTAGACCAATGCCGATGTACAGTAAGAAGGCTAGAAAATAGTTTGTTTCGCGACGATTAAAAAAGTCTCGTGATTTACCTTCATTATTGGAACCGTCAAACAAGGGATCAGAATGGTCAGAATCTGATTCTAAAACAAATATGTATGTATTTCGCATCAGTACGATCGACAAATCTACAGAAAACAATCTCGAGCCGAAATTGTTTACTTACGCTTAAAGCAATGACTCTAAATTTACCTTGACTATCAGAACTGTCTGTCATATGATCGGTCGGGGAGTAATTAGGGTCTGATTCTAAAACAGATAATTGCATGCAATATAGTCTATGCCCGATTGTTTGTCTTCAAAAAATGAGACCTCGGTAATGGTACACCAAGCTATAGTAAGAAAGCTCGGAAATACTTTGTTGCGTCACAATTAAAACGAAGTCGGTACCGTCATACAGGCGATCAGAATCATAAGAGTCTGGTTCTGGAACAATAATTTATGTATTTCGCCTTGGTCAGATCGAACAATCTACAGTAGGGGAGAACGGGGCAAAATGGCACTGAGGGGAAAAACGGGATTATGAGACAAAACGCAATATTCCAATAACTTTTGGATGGTGACAGTGGTCGTCCGTGGAGCACAACGGGGTTGAAAATCCCGATGTATCGTTGGGACAAAATGGGGCATTTAAAAATCACATTGAAACATTGAGTTTTGCCCTCACCGTCCCATTTTGTCCCACTATCCCATTTTGCCCCGCTCTCCTCTAAGCAAACTTGAGACGCAATAGTTTAGTCACGCTTAATGTAATGTTTCTTAATTTACCTTCATTATCGGATGGTGCGAGCGAACGATCAGAACTATCGGAGTCTGATGCTAAAACATATAATTGCAATGTATTCCAATCTGTCGGATCGATCGTTTTTATGGAATTGTGCTTTCATACTAATTAAATGAGTACAGTATGAAAAAAGTTGTTTTTTCATGTTTAATACATTAGTTGTATAATGTACCGTCGTTGTCGTCTGCTAATGGTTCGTCCACGGGATTATGCACATCTACCGCTTCGAACCGCAGTCCTTCGAAAATGGCATGCTCGTACTCGGGATCCTCAACTTCAATTAAAATATAAAACGAGAAATGGACATAAATCACGTTGCTACATTATGTTGATGTAGTCATGAATACTTTTCGCAAAAATCATGACCTCAGAGTATTCGCTACAACTTTACGGCATATACGCATTTCTCGTCTAATCAAATGCCTTTCTCAAATGTGTTAAAGTATAATTATATTATTTACCGGAGCGCACGGCTTGCGGACATTCTGTAATCTCCAATTCATCCTCTGGGGGATTGTTCGAGATTACTTCCAGTCGCTTCCGTATGTGGCCTTTCAGAGCAGCCGTTTTATCCAGAAATTCCGCAGCAGTCAGATCGCCGGCATACAAGTCTTTCCAATCCATGATGAATAGGTTATGTGTATTCTTGCTTTACTATAAAATTCGCATCAATACAGCTTGAAATTAAACCCGTCTAACGGGAGTCACACAATTAGATTAACCAGCGTATAATTTCACGTCTCGAATTTAAGTTAAGAAGCTCGATCTATTAAGTAACAATATAGTACATCATGCTACAAGGGAGGAAAGTGCGTGATTTTCATCGAGCGTGAGGTTTGCTGCACGAGCGAAGCGAAGGCAGTTCTTACACGAGGTAAAAATCCGCTCCTCCCGTGTGACATACGTTACGTTTTTCTGACTTTCCTAAAATTATCATATTTGCATGCGTTTAACAACGCAATTAGCCAATGCATAGCTGTAGCGATAAAAGGGATTGAAGACCGAGTCAAACAGAATTGCTACTCAAATACAAGCTTCCTCGTATGAGGTAAGATTAAATGTTAAATTTGATTAAACAAGGAGCGTGGAGTTCGAAGAGGGGCACAGCCCGTGGTGGGATGGAGGTCGTAGCCCCCCTCCTGACACAAAAAATACTAACTGTAAGGGGATGCTGCACCCTCCTCTTTTACCGACCAAAATTGGCGATTTCACTATTCGTCGTTTAGTTTTCACTATATGTCGTTACTATGCGACGCGTTTGTTTAAAATCTTGCAGGACTGTATTAATAACCCGATCGATTCGGCATGCACGCAAATTTCGGTTGAAATCTTCCGAAAAATAAAGGTTATAAACGCTCGCGAAAATCAACATATCCGCTGAAGTGGCGACAGCATCCGTTCTGTAAGATATAAAAAAAATCTAGATCTCGTATACGTCAAAAGAGTGTGCATGCCAATTCTTTGAAATTCTCCGAATATTCCAAAACCGTCGGAAAGTTGTTTACACAAAAGATAATTACGCATACTGCGTTCGCTTAGTCTATCTACTTGCGATGGGTGATCAGAGCCGATGACTGCGGCATGATTATAGTCGGGCACAATGCAGAGCCACCTGTTCATCGATCGTGACACTGCGTTCATGCACTTTCGCAAACTATAATATTTGGTTTTCTTAATTTCTCGTAAGTTATCAATCAAAATTCGACTGCATACTGAAGCGTTTAGGTTAATATCATAAACCTGCATGATTTGACGCATACGTGTAGCATATTAAGAATGCGAAGACGCAACTGAAAAATTGTCTACTTCCGTCGGTAAAACAGGTAAAGCAGGTTCAAAAAGAAAAAAAACAGCCTCAGCATCCCGTTAAGAGCATGTAAAACACGTTCTCAGCGTGTCTCTCTCACTCGACCGAGAGTGCCAATGATGCTATATCTCTCGCACTCCATAGTGTTTCACATGCCCTTAATGAAAATATATCCGATATATAATCATCGGAATTTATGGGGGCCATATTTCCGGACCCGATATTGTCGGGGGTCTGTTTTCCGGAGACTAAATATGTGAAACTCGATCTCAAATTTGATTCTCAGAATGACGTTAATTCAGATACCAAGATATTGACTTAACATCGATCCCAAGTTTTTTAGCCACATTTTAGCTGAATGTGAGCTTGACCTCGGGTGCGTCTTCGCAGTACACTTGGACCGTCGGAAACTTCCTCGAAGCAAGCTCGATCTGGAGGAAGTCTTCGCGGTACATCTGGACAACCAGAAACGCCATCAGGTCGTGCACGACCTGGAGGAAGTTTTCACGGTACATCTGGACCGCCAGAAAAGCCCTCAAGTGAAGCTCGACCTCGAGGACCCCTCGCATTCATAAATCTGCCAGCACCTCGGTTTATAGCCCACAGTTGGTTAAAATACGAAAGGAATATCCCATTACTCTCTGTGGGAGTTCCATTACTCCCTAGGGAGTAGTCAAACGGAACTGCGCATGGGCATAATCATTCGGCAAGAATCAGCGATTTTCTGCCCACGTTGCAGGCATGGAATATGGTCATTTTAGCGAAGCCGGGAAAGATAGAATATTATGCTACAAGGGAGGGAAATGCGCACTTTTCACCGAGTCCAAAGTTTGCGGCCCGAGCGAAACGAGGCCAAAAATCACACGAGGTAAAAACGCACTCCCTCCCATGTAGGATACGATACTTTTTTTTCTGAATTCGTTAAAATGACCACATTTCTTGCGTCGCAAAATAGTCATATTCGCCGAAGACCATTTCTCGCTCGGGTGTAATAGAGCTTCCAGAGGGAGTAATGAGCCCTGTTACTCCCTAGGGAGTAATGAAACTGTACTGCACATGCGCACAGTTTAATAATCATCATTGGTCAATAGTAGGCTATTTTCCGGTCGTATTCTACGCAAGAAATGTTTTTATTTTCGCGAAATCGGGAAAAAAATGATTTCGTCTTAATTAATTAAACGATTAAGTAATATTATGACGAACCTTGCACAAGTTCGCGCTGCTTGTAAGCCGTCGAATATCTGGGATGCCGCTTAATCCTCTTGTTGCGTCTGAGGCTCTCGACGTCGTTTCGGGCTTTCGACGTCAACTTGAGGAGTTTAACTATTCGAGGAAAAAAAGGAATGTGGCAATGCATAGGATACGGTATCAAGATGTGAAGAGGAATGGACGTTGTGAAGGTAGCATACCTAAAAACATCCAGGCACCGGGATGTCTCCCGAGCTCGTCAGCAAGTATGCTGTTGTATGACTCTATCACGTTGTTTGTGCGTTTCGATAGGCCATGCACACAGAACCCGGCAGGCTTTACTATTTGGAGCCACTGACGCTCATAATATCTAAGGAAGCCGCCAAACGCCGTTGCCAATGCTGCTGGCAAAGCGTTTTTTAGCTTCGCGTATTCGGAAACAATCAAGTCTTCCGGCAAAAACGCCAAAGCCATCAATTTTTTCACGAATATCTTCGCATCGTCGTTTCCGTTTACGAGGCCGTTCAATTTTAATTTGTTGATTTTTTTCAACAAAGCCTTGTTGAAACAATGATAATTAGAATGCGAAATTATAACTAATATATGTATGATCAGGGCTTGAAACGATTCCGTAAACACATTACATGTTCGCATCCTTGTATTGGCCACAAATTCGTATTAAAATTTGTATGTGGATAAGTCTCGATGCACAATTAAACGTTAATAGACGTTTGCATAACTCTCTCCATTCGAGAGAATTATTCTACCAATGTCGGCTTCGTCATAGCGGAAGCTAGGCTTTACCAAACAAAGTTTTATTATTAGAGGTCTATAGATAGACGTTTGGCCAAATAAAAGATACCACGGCAATTTTTGTCAGGAATGCAAAATTTGAGAAAATACGAGGCAGAAACTGGCATCTGAACGCTGGCCATCTAGTGCGCCCACTGTTGCAGTATGCAATCGCTTATCGCATTCAATGTGAAAGAAAATGTAATCGCCCATTTTGATGGCGGTGATGTTTGAATCATTGCACGTGTGCACCGACTTCATGAGCCGCCGTGTTTTGTATCTGTCATATGACTTTGGTAAGGTAACAAGGTTATAGAATTAAGATTTCATTTCTTTTTAATTAAATAAATGCCCAATTCTTTCAAACTCCTAAGGATGTTGGAAGCGAAAGACTTCCTTAAACTCGGAAAAATATTTCTAGGCCATACACTCTGCGGAAAATCTTCGTTACGTTAATAAATAGTAACGCTCTGACGAAGGTCAAAGCGTTCCAATTCTTTTCGGAACCTCTGATAGCCTGGTGCTTTGTAACTAATATATTCTTGAAGAAGAACATTCTCGTTATACTTTGAAATAATTTTCACGTCCGTATACCCTGTGGAAGACTTCCGTTGTCTGTAAAAGAATTATTAAGCTCCGGCGACGGTCAATACGTTTTTTTTATTTTTTAAATCAATTAGAGCCCTATGCTTTGCAACTCCTGGGTAGTATCGAAGAAGGAGGTCCTTCTATAGACTAATAAATATTTTTTGGAAATACACTCTGCAGAAGACCTTAACGAATCGAAAGTATTCTGCAGGGAATATGACCTAGAAATATTTTAAAAGTGTACGCGAGACGGTCGTCTTCGAATTTCTTCGGAAGCTGCAAAACACCGGGCTTTCAATGCTTCCAAAAAAAAAAAAAAAATAGAACGCATTGACCTCGGTCCCAGCTTCAATAATTATTCAAGGAAGAAAAAAAATTAAAACCCATTCTATAAACTCGTTATCTTAACAAAGTCATATGACAGATATGAGATACGAGAGATCATAAAGTATCGAATAATAATTATATTAAACGTATATGCACATTTCAAGCCCTAAGTTTAATATGAGGCTTAACAGAAAGGAAATTCGTACTCGATCGTAGTGCACGCTGCAGCCAGTAACGTACGCATTCGTGAACACTCTTTTGCTCGCATTCCTTAACGCCTGTTCGAAATCGGTCATAACAACCGTTACGTCGGCGCTGTTGAGCAGCCCTGAAATTTCGGTCAACACCGCCGTGTAGCCTGCTTCAGTCTTGCTCGACATCACAATATGCGCGAATGGGAGAGCCTAGAAAATATCCGATCAAAGAATACCCATCGTTAGCCGAATTCTGTGTAAACGATTAAAACAATTCTGCTCGAAAAGTCGAAGTAGAAATTTGTTATAAAAACTGCAGACGATAGCTTTAGAAGATATAGCACGGAAGACTTTACAAGAAATTCAATAGGCGAAATATTTTTCTAACCCACGTGACCGTACGTAACGCCTAAAATCGTCACCAATTGGTACACGTCGTTTACGTTCGGCGTTGTTTGGAATGTGCCGTCTATAAAAAGCCTTATCACCCTGCGGAATGCCGCCTCGACGAATGCAGGATCGTAAAACAAAGCGTGCACTTTTCCGAGGCTGTCAATTATGCGTCGGCATACGAGACTTCCTCCGTCGTACTCCAATAATCGCGTCCTGTCGGGATGCTCCAACTGTTCCGTCATTTCTTGGAGGCTGGTTGGATTCGGAGGAAACGAATTCCTCCTCCATTTTTTTAGCGAGCTTTTGATACAATTGTACGGAATCTCAATTTTGATTTGCGGCGGGTACCTGTTGCAACGACAATAGTTATTTACTAATAATCGTGGCACAGATGATTCCCGTCAAATATAGAATTCAACTGCTCATAACCCTAGCGCGTTCGGCCTCCGTGAAAAGCCACGGTGGTTACCACCAAGAACACCACAGTGGTTTATTGTCAAAACGTAACCGCATAATCCGATAAAAGCTAGTTTTTAAAAACTCTAAGTTGGCTTGACCGTAGTAAATTAATGATCTTTCTGTCCCAGAACTGACCGACTCCAATGTTAGGACATAGGATGATATAGTAAAAGTAGTCAACGTCTAAATTGTATTATAAATAAACTATACGGTCAAAATTGCTCAAACTTTGGGCATAGATGGGTAGAGTTTTCATGTAGAAAATTTTAAAAAATTGAGTTCTTAGTTGGATTTCGTCTGATAGTCGAACCTCCTTAATAGTAAGACTTGCGGTAAAAGAATACATGTAGCAAACTTTAAATAGAATCAAATATTTTGTATAATATAATTTTGATGAAACCGCTTATCAAGTATGCACAACGGAAGCTATTATTGCAAAAGAACTTGTACTTTGTACTTGAAGAGTCGAAATTCTGTACTTAAAGTACTTCTTGTATTAAAGTACTTGTGTACTTCAAGTACGAAACAATTACTCGATACTTCAAGTACTACCAACACTGCTAATAATCAATGGTATTAATTTTAGATTATTCGTATTTTGTCGAGGCAGCGGAAATTAACGACCGTACGCCGATCAAAATGTACGTAACGGCATGATGAAGTTTTGTGGCAGTAAGGCAGAAAACTGAACAGTAATTAGTACGTACAATGCAGCTATCGTCTCGTAGAGGTTTTTCAATCCCCAGTAATTTCGTGTCAGCGCAGATTTCAGAGCATCTTTGAAATCAGCTTTCAGCTGACACAAATCGTCCGAGAAACAAATCGAAGAATGTCTATTAGACAAGACGATTTCTCCATTGCTCAATTTTTTCGCAGTCCCACGGCAATGTTTCGTTTGACAGCGTAGGTAACGGTAATGCAATGAATAGCAATATAAGCATATAATGGCTGCCAAAAAATGAGAATGGAACAAACAATTGTAGAGAAAGTCATTGGATATCTAATCTGTACGTCATCTAGGGAAAACGTTACATCCTATGGAAAAATGTGATTTAAAAACGGGAACTGACGCTTCTCCTTTATGTTACTTCCAGGCAAAACTAAAATTTTCAGATGACGTCACTTCTCATTTTCAGAATTTCGTTTTTCGTATAGTAACTATTATTATTATTATTATTATTATTATTATTATTATTATTATTATCATCATCATCATCATCATCATCATCATCATCATCATCATCATCATCATCAGTATCATCAGTCACCGTTACCGACGGAGACAGCACAGAAAATCGTAGCTCTCGGTTATTAGTGTTTATTAGAAATACGAAAGTAAATTTTATACGAAAAGTCATTGCAGAGGGAAAGTAATACAGTTCATATACAATTACGAATAAAGAAAACAAGGGAAGACAGCTGTATATGTGGTCAGAGAGTAGATGAAAACCTCCCGAGTAAATAAGGTTATGTACATACAGGGGGGGTTGTCAATTCAGGCTAAATGGTAAACTCTAGTCTGTCCGGGTCACAGGCTCTGGACGACAGTATTATTGACATGGAGGGTCCTTGCAACAAATGCGGAAAGGACCTTGAAGATCAACGCCAACTGAGATGCGACGGCTGCGCAAATCTTTACCATCCGAAATGTGTCGACATAACCTCCACGGAGCTCAGAGCGTACGCTATAAAGAATAGGATGCTCCTGTTTTACTGCGCGAACTGCAAGAACTCACTTCAAGCGATCCCAAAGGTACTATCCACGCTAAATAGACTCACTACCCAATACGGCAGCTTGAAAACGGACGTGGAAGTATTAATAGAAAAAGTATCCAAGCATGATGAACTATTAAGCTCGGTTATTGGGGTAAAGGATGACATCGCAGGCGTAAAGGATGACATCGCAGGCGTAAAGGATGATGTAGCTAGAGTATCAGAGCATCTAGATGCGGTGCAAGTTGCATTCGCTACCGGTATGTGTAAGCTGGGGACATTAGATGATCTACATGAAGACATGAAGAAATTTGGGGAATCAATCTCAAGGATCGAGTCTCGCCAATCTGCCCCCACTGTGCATGTCGAGTCGTTACCATACGAAATGGTTGAAAGGCAACGGAGATCCCGTAACATCATGATGTTCAATTTGGAAGAATCGGAGAAACCAACACCGACAGAGCAGAAAAAACAGGACATAGCAGGGGCGAAGGATGTACTCGATCAAATTTGCAAAGTCTCCAGTGATTTTACAATCACTCGAGTTGGAAAAGTCGTTTCAGGGAGACCTCGCCCATTAATCGTTACACTTCAATCACCATCGGATGCTGTAAATGTCCTGCGACATAAGATAAAATACAAGGGTACCGTCAGGGTCAGAGCAGACTTGACAAAGATGCAACAAGAAGAATACAAGAGGTTGTGGAACGAGGTGGATCGAGCAAAGGCATTAGGCATAAAAAAGCGAGTAATACACAGAAATGGTATCCCGATGGTATTCGAAGTAGCACAAGATGGAACTGAAAATAGATATCGTCAAGCCGCGGCGCCAGGAACATCCAGCACACCAAAAAACCGATCCGGGATGCGAGCCGCAGTTTGAACGTTTTCTACCAGAACGTCAGGGGACTGCGCACGAAACTACCAGCACTTCGGACGTCGATCGAACTGGCCTCGGTAAAATATGATGTTATACTTCTTACGGAAACGTGGTTGCATCGTGGAATCCTGGATGCAGAATTGGGCCTACAAGACTACATCATCTACAGAAAGGATAGAACCTCTGACTGTGATTCATCAAAGAAGAGAGGAGGTGGTGTGCTTATCGCCGTCCTCAGTCAAATCTCTTCGCAAATCTGTGATACTAGTGAAGAAGGAGTAGAGCAAATTTTTGTGGTGCTGCGGTGTCGAAATTGTGAATTTGTCTTGGGTACAGTGTACATTCCCCTGATGGAAAGTGTTGATGTGTATAGAAAGCATTGTAGAACAATTGAAATTCTAGCGGATCGGTACTCCGAATCGCATACTGTTGTATTAGGGGATTTTAATCTCCCAGCGACGAAATGGAGAAATGACGAAAGAGTTGTTAGTTGTTTTTCTCAATCTGCCAGTCCAAATTTAAGGTTAGCTGCAAGCGAAATCTCGAACACCTATGCATTTTTGGGGTGTACCCAATCAAATAGTGTGGACAACACTTTTGGGCAGAAGCTAGATCTTTTTTTTACGAATGTGAGAAACCCGAAGGTTAACACTGCACTAGAGCCACTCGTGGATCCAGACCCATATCACCCGCCTCTCTCGGTGCTATTAAATTGGGTAGAAGCATGTCATTTGGTCTATGCGGAACCAATTTATGACTTCACCAAGTGCGATTTAATGGGGATCGACAGATTTCTGGGAACCGTGGATTGGAGCTTCTTGAGTGAAGGCACAAACCTTGAAACCACGATGGCATTGTTTTATGAAATAATTGGGGATGCAATTTCTAGATTTACACCGTATATAGTAATAAAACCAAGCACGTACCCGGTCTGGTATTCAGGAGAGTTTAAGAGGCTAATTAAACTTAAAAAATCAGCACATAGTCGTTTTAAATCTCATGGGCTCAAGGAGGATTATATCGAATTTTCCCAAATGCGTACTCGAAGTAAGCAGTGTCGAAATGAGTGCTATAAGAAATATATTCAGAAAGTAGAACAGAACATATCGTCAACTCCTAAATATTTTTGGAATTTTGTCAGCAAAAGGAGGAAGGATCAGGGGCTACCGAGCTCTATGTCTCTTGATGAATCTCGGGTGAACACAGGACCAGAAATAGTCGATCTTTTTGCTAGCTTTTTTGAATCGGTTTATAACCCGAATGACCCAGAAAGAGCGCCGCTGCCTAGTCAACCCCCGCAGGTAGATCTTACTTCGATAAGTATCTTCCGTGCGGATGTACTGATTAAACTTAAAGGACTCGATCCCGGAGTATCCCCTGGTCCAGACGGTCTCCCAGCAAGGATTCTTAAGCATTGTAGTCAAACGTTGTCAAATCCCCTATACGTATTGTACAATAGATCGTTAAGGGAGGGAGTTTTCCCCTCGAAATGGAAGAAAGTCTTTGTCACCCCGATCCTTAAATCTGGTGAGAAGAGCTAGGTAAAAAACTATCGTCCGATCTCAAAAATATCGACAATAGCAAAGATATTAGATAGCCTGATTACGGACCAACTTGCATTTAAGTTCCGTTATGTTATAGTGGAAGAGCAACATGGTTTTATGGAAGGAAAATCGACTGTAACGAACTTAGTTCTTTATGAGAGCTTTATCAAGTCAGCGTTCGAGTCAAAACTGCAAGTAGATGTTATCTACACTGACTTCAGCAAAGCCTTTGACTCCGTTAATCATAAATTGTTATTAGCCAAGCTACATGCAGCTGGAGTTCGCGGAAGGCTTCTTGAGTGGATAGAGTCATACTTGGTGAACCGATACCAGTACGTCAAATACAAAGGTTTTGTGTCAAGGCCGATGCATGCAGTATCGGGAGTTCCCCAAGGCTCTCATCTTGGGCCTCTTCTGTTTAATATTTTCATTAATGACATCATAGCGTGCTGTGTCCAGTCAAGGTGCCTGTTGTTTGCCGACGACCTAAAAATTTATCGCATTGTCACATCCGAAACGGACTGCGAAGAACTCCAGGCCGACTTAAATAATGTTCTGACATGGTGTGAACACAATGGAATGAAACTTAATGCTAGTAAATGCAAAGCAATCACCTTCTCAAGATCTTTGAGGGAATTGAAATTTATTTATTCATTAAATGATTTCAGTCTTCAGAATGTCACTAGTATAAAAGATCTCGGGGTCTTGTTCGATAAAAAGCTGCTGTTCGTATCCCATGTGGATGAGGTAGTGAATCAAGGGTTGAGAGTGTTAGGCTTGGTGAAGCGGTTCTCAGAGGAGTTTTCAACACAGGGAACAATACGATTGCTCTACTTGACTCTAATCCGCTCAAAACTCATGTACGCGTCGGTAGTTTGGTCCCCGCACTATGCATGTCACTCTAAAAGGCTGGAGTCAGTTCAACATAAGTTCCTCAGACTATTGGCATACAGGGCAGGAACTCCCATGGGATTTGACAACCATGACTACAGAAACATTTCCAGGCAAATGAATATTCCGACACTGGCCTCCGTGAGATCTCTGATGGACCTATGTTTCTTGTTTAAGATCCCCGCGTAGAAAAAGGTCGTATGGGAAAGGTTATTAAATTGAGTATGGGTTGAATATGGGGAATCGTATGGGAACGAATATGGGTGAAGTATAATCTGACTATGGGCTTTGTTCAGTTCCCACATTCATCCCATACACTTTTCCAGACTCTTTGCCCGCTATCGGGTACGACCTCGAACAGTTTCATGCAATCAAACCCACACACTTTCCCAGACTCTTTCCCAGTCATCGCGTACAGGCTCAAAATTTTTTGTGTAATCAATCCCATTCTCTTTTCCAGACTCTTTCCCAACCATCGCGTACAACCTTCAAAAAATTTCTATTAATGCGGTTGGTGGGAAAGAGTCTGGAAAAGAGTATGGGATAGATAGACCAAAAGAGTCTGGAAAAGTGTGTGGGGTTGATTGCATGAAAATGTTCGAGGTCGTACCCGATAGCTGGCAAAGAGTCTGGAAAAGTGTATGGGATGAATGTGGGAACTGAACAAATCCCATAGTCAGATTATACTTCACCCATATTCGTTCCCATACGATTCCCCATATTCAACCCATACTCAATTTAATACCCTTTCCCATACAACTTTTTTCTACGCGGGTCGTTAACGGAATTACAAAAACACCTTCCCTTCTTAGTCGTATTCAACTCAGAGTGCCGCGGCTGAATGCACGGTCGGCCACATCGAGGGTCTTTCACGTGAATGCGGACCGCACAAGTACGATGAGGAACTCAGCGATCTCGCGGATTGTGCAACTCGCGAACGAATATTCTGACTTGAATTTCACAGGCATTTCGTTTAGGGTGTTTAAGGATCAGGCAAATGCAAAAGTTCTGAGCTATGAATAAGTCGAAGTATAAATTTCGATGGTATTTGTGGCTCTGAACATTCTTTCACTTTCAACTATAGATGAAACTATTTATATTTTTCTGAATCTGTAGGAGTTTATAACCTGCTGAATTGTATTGTGTTTTGTATTATATTAAGAATTTTCGTTCACTAGTTCTCGATTAATCTCATATTTTTTGTTGAGATATTATATTACACACGAGCTAACGATTTCGGTCACCACTGTTGTCGGTAATGCGCTATGTAAATGTATTATGTAAAAAGGAGTAATCCGTGAAATAAATTAAATTAAGGGAGCTTTCCAGTGTGAAATTTTCAAAAAATCGATTTTTTTTGCTTTATCGAATAGTATACACTCTTCCGAATATTCCCTGAAATTTTCATGCGGAAATTCAGATTATTTCGGTTACTGTACAGCATTTCTTGGAAGAAGGAGCGCTACAGCTGCCGCGTTGGCCGTCTGCCCGTGCGACCGTTATTTCTATTGTCTCGTTCCTACCTGCTCGTGTACCTTCCAACGTGAGTCCGGTTCGTCTTTCAGTTCGGTTTCGACATTCAAAATGGATAGATCTACGAAAGAGAAATGTGCGTGGCAGGATAGAAAAGGCTCGACAAGCGGACATCCGCGAAATGAACGAAAAAGATCCGCGGGTTTCAAGGGAACAAATCGACACGATATCGAAACGGATCTAACGTTTGCGAGCACTTCGGCAGCAAAAATCTTGAAAAAGAGTCCAGAGTTTGAAGTCCGAATCGATCAAACGTTTAGCTATGTGATTTTGGAGTTCTTTTTGGTTTTCGGCGCTCTTCAGGAACTGTTGAAGTGCGAAAAGTGTAATAGCGACGTGAAGTTTAAAAAAAAATCGATTCGCGGATTGGGCTTTAAAATTTGTGTTCAGTGTTCGTGTCCAGATCCGGCCGAGATAGATTCTTGTCCTTTGATAAAAAATGCTTATGAAATCAATCGTCGTTTCTGCTTTGCCATGCGATTGGTCGGCATCGGCATAAATGGCATTAGAAATTTTATCGCCTTGATGGATTTAACTGCAAACTTCAATAATAACACCTATTATGGAATCGTGAAAATCCTGCAGATTGCAGCGAAATCAATATACGAGGCCGTCGTGAAAAAAGCAGGTACCGAAGGGAAGGAAAAAACTTTGGAAGCAGAAAATCGGGGCGATATTCTGACGGTGTCCGGTGATGGATCGTGGTCGAAACGCGGTTTCACGTCGCGCATGGGTATCGTGTCCGTGTTTGGAAAATATACCAACAAAGTTTTGAATGTTGCTGTCAAATCAAGCTTCTGCAAGGCTTGTGCATTCTGGAAAGGACAAGAGGGAACACCCGAGTACGAGGCGTGGTTTGAGACGCATGAATCCGAATGCAACGTCAATCACGAAGGCAGCGCGGGAAAAATGGAAGTCGACGGTATAATCGAAATATTCAAGAGATCAGAAGAATTGCACAACGCGAAATACGGTTTCTATATAGGAGACGGCGATACAAAAACATTCAAGATGTTATTAGAAGCCAAGCCGTACGGTGACGATTTGACGGTAAAAACGGGCGCGAACACTCAAAACAATAACGAGAGCTTCAATCACTGTGTGTGGCAACTAGCCCCAAAGCACGTATTCTGCGGCAAGCAGATAGTAGAAATCGCTACGCAGTGTGCTGTGTGCACCTTCAATGAAGGTTACGACCCAATTTTAAAAATTTTGGAGACGATGGGATGCACGATAGGGCCGAGTGCCGCAGATTTCGCCGCTAAGTACAAGAATGCGCGCATCACCCAAGCAAACCGCCGGGCGTCCCTGGATAGCAAAGAGGCGAGGACAGCTCGTCGGACTGAACAATCCATTGAGCACGATCTTTTCGAAGAAGCAGAAGGGATATTGTATGGACCTGGCATCGCTGATTGACCGTAAGTAAACGATTTACCTAAAATTTCCTCACTTGAAACTTTGAACGCGTTTTTCTCGAAACAGCATTTTTCAAAACGGTGTCCAACTTGGAGGGCAGAGTTTTAAAGCTATCGAGTTGAATTTTTTACACAATATTCTTAACGTCATTGTTTATCGTGCTATGGAAGCTTTTTTTTGTTTTTTGACATCTTCCTATTTTTTTGTAAAAAAAACTGCCAAAAAAAAATGCTAAAATCGATACTTTTTGTTCAAACCGGCGCCATTTTTGCAAAAAAAAAAGCCTCCATAGCACGAAAGCCAATTATATACCGATCAATAATCTTTTTGTGTTTTTTGTTTCAGATCAAAATTGTGACCCCCAACGTGGACACCACATCCAAGTGCATTTTCTGCAACAATTGTTTCATCATTTTTATAGATATTAATTAATAAATAAATCGATCTTTAAAAAATTGTTTTGTATTCTTCAATACCCAATTAATATACTGTGACGTGGTGCGTCACAATTTTCCCCCAACGTGGCTCGACGTCCCACCACTCACCTAAGAAAATAAACTAGGATTAGAACCTATTATTTAAGCAACGACTTGAACTATTGTTAAACCTCCCCCCTCGACTTACCCTCAGTCCCTGCCACCCTGTCAGTCCCTCGACTCACTCGACGAAGCCCTCGCAACCCACTGAAGACTCGTCGCAGCCTCACCGCAGCACCACGAAGACTCACCGCAGCACCCCGAAGACCATCACAGCCATCGCAGACCACCGAAGACTCCACCAGCGACCCGATTGACCTCGCCAGGCCCAGAACTAGCCTACAAAAATTGCCAACCGACCGGGAATTAAAGCCTGGTACGGCAGTCAGGCACTAACCTCAAAACAATTCCGACAAACCGATGCTCCGCTCCCACACCGACGTCCGTCCCTTGGAGGCCACAGCACCGAACACTCCACTCGTCTGACCCGTCATGGACGGCCCGGAACCCGACGACACACTCTCGGCTCGAAATAACGAGTGTAAACCGACGAGCTGTGTCGTGCGGGTAAACACCGTAAAATTGCACTCGAGCTGTCAGTGCGACACTACGTCCGAGCGCCGCGAGGAACCAGCACCTCCCGGCGTGGAGAATATTCGGCAATCGATAAGCCAATCGATGCCGAGGATGCGCGCGCCGAGCGTCGCGACAGGCCTTCCGTCGCGACGAATATTCGCAATCGGCCGCAGCCAATTACGACGCCCACCGCCAAGCTAGTCCCGAGACAGACCAATCGATTTTTGCCGAAAAATCGCAAATTGCAAGACCGACCCTGAGGTCGGAGAAGAAGCCGGAAACGGCATGGTTTTCTTCACTTCGAGCCACGGCGTGTGAGAGAGCGAGTGTGTGACAGGTGAACGAATATTCGAGAAAAGTTTTTGGAAATTATATCGACCCGGCAAGCCACGTTATACCCGACTCCTGTGTGGAGAGCTATTGTATTTATTTCGACGAGGATTGTACGCCCACGGACACGAATTGGACCAAAAACTGGGAATTATATCGACTGGAGCGAATAAGGAATATTGAACGGATTGATTGAGAGCGTGATCGCACGGATTCTTTTGTAAGCGATACGAAGCGTAAGCGACCGGTTGAGTGAGTACACTTTGAGTTTCCCAGCACCCATTTCGACCCGATCGACCGTCCCATTTCCCATATCCCCCCCCCGAAAATTTGCCCGTCACCCCCCTGGTAATTTTAAGGATTTCTTTTGATTGTATAAATTTCGACCGCCGATCACCGGCTGCCACGTGCGCCGGCATTTTGTTCTATATTTTTCGTGCGCGTGAGTGGTGGCGATCGCGGAGATTTACAGCGCGCGACCGTTAGCGTAATTTTCCCCCGTTCTCCCCGAGACTATAAAATCGTTCATAGTGTCTATTTTTTTGTGATTATTGAAATTTTGCGGTATTCCTTTTTTTTCGTGCCGAGGTAATATTGTCAAGAAGCCCTGGACAGTGCCTGCGGCCTGAGAAGTCTCATTCCCCTCCCTCCCCCGCTCCCGCTAGCCGAGTGACGTGAAAAGGTAACAGATTTTGTTTCTCTTGTTTTTGTTGGTTTTGCACTCGATTAACTAAATCGAGCGCCGCGGTGCTACACCGATACAGTAGCTGGCGCCCAAAAATCCGTGATTGTTCCCCGAGTTTTGAGATTTTTTTTTTTGAGTTGCTAACGCAAGACCAGTATTGTGTAGAATCTCCACCGGCCAGCCCATCCTCCCCTCCCCTTCCCTGCGATTGACCCTGCGAATTGCCGTCCCGGCGATTACCGTAAGCCAGAGTATTTTCGTAAATTTTGTTATTGATTAATTTTTCAATTTTCTTTTTCTTTTTGCGCTTTAATACTTTTCCGACCGTTATATTTTGCCCGAGTATTAATTATTGTCCGACCTTTGTATTTCGCCCTGCGTAGCCATTATTTTTTTCCCGACCTTAGGATTTTCCCCCGCGTAGTAATGACCTTTTTTGACTTTTGTATTCTGCCCAGCGCTAACTATTCTGCTATTTTCTCATTCTCCCCCCCCCCCCCCCCCCCCGAGTATTGAGTATTTTGCCATTTCCTTATTTTTCTTGCGTAGTGATTATTTCCGTTTTTTTTCTTATTACCTCTGAACTTGTTACCCCCCGCTCTTATTTTTTTGTGAATTGGTTATCATTATTGTTATTGCGAACTTTCCTTTTATGACCATTGTTGAGACTGCCTATTATTTTGTTAACATTTATTGAACACGTATTATTATTATTAAAAGTCATTTTTCTCACCTGGCTACACAAAATACTGGAGTGTTATTTCCCCCTTTCCCCCGCCCTATATTTCCCCGAGTTGTCCCGTTTGGAAACGTCAAGGACCAGGACGCACCGTCACAATACAAAAAAAAACCAGACCGATTAGATTATTTTTTCTTAAAAAAAAAAAAATCGCGAAAAACAGCGATTTTTTGGGCTGTCACACTGGAAAGCTCCCTTAAATTAAAAAAATTAAATTATTATTATTATTATTATTATTATTATTATTATTATTATTATTATTATTATTATTATTATTATTATTATTATTATTATTATTATTATTATTATTATTATTATTATTATTATTATTATTATTATTATTATTATTATTATTATTATTATTATTATTATTATTATTATTATTATTTTTTCTTTACGGGATCTCTAAGGGTTCCGTAAAGAAAAAACAGAAGTTGCGGAATCCAAGTTACGGATTCCACCAGCCCAGCTGGTGGGTATGTGGGACTCCCGTAGCCTACCCACTAAACCGCCCTCTCCTTTCGATCCTCCCCCAACCAGGAACTATGTTAATATTACTTCTGATTGGGGGATCTGTCTGTGTACGTCCGGTCGTCTTGTGTGTCCGTTTTGTTTCATGTCAGTTCGTCTGCTCTGTCATGTCAGGCAGCCGTCTGCGTTTTTTCGTCTGAGTATAGTCTCTGTGTAGGTGGCGACTAGTTGCCACCCTTCCGTCGTATGGAGCATCACCTCGACAATGTTGTCCGGGGTGATGTTCCCAACCGTCTCCTCCAGTCCTCGTCTGAGTGCTGTCCAACGGTCGCAGTCAAAGAACGTATGTTCCGCGTCGTCCCGTTCATGTCCGCAGTATTTGCAGTCTGGTGTCTGTACTCTGTTCATGCTGTAAAGGTACCGTCTAAAGTATCCGTGACCCGTCAGGAGCTGGGTGACGTAGAAATTTACGTCCCCAAATTCCCTATCAAGCCACGGTCTCAGGTCCTTTATCAGCCGTCTCGTCCAGTTGCCTGTAGTTCCTTCTGTCCAGCGTTCTTGCCATGCTTGGGTCGTCCTGTGTCTTTCCGTGATTGCCGCGTCCTCCCGTCTCGTGTCCGCGCTCCTCCCGTGTATCCTCTTGCGCTCGAAAGCCAAAAGGTCCACGGGAATGACGCCCGCCACCACTAGGACAGCTTGTGCAGAGACAGTCCGGTAGGAGCAGGCTATCCTTAGCGCACCCTGTCTCTGTACTGTTGTCATTGCGTGGCAGTACTTCTTGGTCTTAAGGGCGTCTGCCCAGATCTCCGCGCCGTATAGGAGGATCGAGTGAGCCGTCGACATTAAGAGTCGCCGTTTCCCCGGTCTCGGTCCAGTCGTGTTTGCCATCAGGCGGCTTAAGGATGCTATCCTCTCAGCCGCTTTCCGGGCTGTCTTGTATGTGAGGCCAGAAGGTCATCTTCGTATCTAGGGTTACCCCCAGGTACTTGACTTCCCCCCCAGCCTCGATCTCGTGAGTCCCAACCCTCATGGGTAGTCTCGTCTGTATTCGTCTTCTCGTAAGGAACGTGAGTTCCGTCTTTTCTGTCGCAAGTTGCAGTCCGTGGTCTGTCATCCAACGTCCTACGCGTCTCATCGTTTGGTTCAACTTCAGCTGCGCCAGATCTGGAGAGCGCTCAGTGATCACTGCCGCCACGTCATCGGCGTAAGCGACGAGGAGTACACCAAGCGGCAACTCCAGTCTGAGCAGGCTGTCGTATAAGCCGTTCCAAAAGTCCGGTCCCAGTATAGATCCTTGAGCGACCCCCGCGGTGATTTGTCTTGTCACCTGTCCTTCCGTCGTCTCGTACGTTATCCGTCTGTTTTTCAGGTAATCCTCCACCACCCGTGCCAGGTAAGCTGGAATCCCGAAGCCACCGTTAAGCGCCTCCAAGATATCCACCCACCTGGCCGAGTTGAAAGCGTTCCTGACGTCGAGTGTCGCCAGCAGCACGATAGGTCGCGCTGCATGGCAATGTCTGTCTAATTCCAAAAAGGAGTCGATCACTTTTTGGATTGCTCCAATCGTCGAACGACCCCTTCTGAAGCCGAATTGCTGGTCCGAGAGACCGCCTCCGACTTGGATCGCGTCTGTAATTCTAGGTCTCAGTAGCCGTTCGTACAGTTTTCCTGTCGTGTTCAGTAAGCTCAGCGGCCGGTAGGCGACGGCGTGCTGGGGTTGCCCTTCCCCTTGGGGATAAGGACCAGCCTCGCCGTCTTCCACCGGTCACTGAAGGTCCCTGTTGTAAGGCAGGCGTTGTACAGGTCGAGGAATATCTCCGGCCTCAGGTTAACCATCAGCCGGATAATCTCTCCCGGTACCCCGTCTGGTCCCGGTGCCTTTCCATTCTTTATCCCGTTGGATGCCCTGGTGAGCTCCTCCGCGGTAAAAATAGGAACTTCCGGTGCCTCTCTGTCTTCTGTTTCGTCCGTGCGTATCGGGTGTGTCGGAAAGAGTCCGTCAACGATCCGTCGTGCAGTTTCAGCATCCTTGAGTTCTGGTGGAATTCGCGCCCCGAGTTTACCGGTTACGATCTTGTAACCCGTGCCCCAGGGGTCCCGGTCCACCTCCTCGCAGAGCTTCTTCCAGCATCGCGTTTTGCTGTCTCTGATTGCGTTCGTCAGTGTCTTCCGTGCGGTCTTGTAAGCGGCTTGGAGGTTTTCCCTTTCGGGTCTCCCGCCAGCCCTCGTTACCCGACGCCTATTTGCCAGACAGATTCTGCGCAATTCGGCGATCTCATCCGTCCACCAGTATTGTGGTTGTCTGTTTCGTCCGTTTCGTCGTTTCGGCATTGTGCTACTGCACAGCCGTTCCGTCAATTTCGCTGTCTCGTCCGCCAGTCTTTCCGCCCTTTGCCGGCCGATCAGCCCCGGGGGGACCTTCGTTAACGGGGCTGGTGCTGCCACCAGCTCCTCCGAAAATTTTCGTACGTCCAGTTTGTTTATGTTCCACCGCGGGGGGTGCTGGATCCTCATTCGCGTCGTACGTGTCCGTCCTGCCACTTCGAAGACAATGTACTGGTGATCGCTGGCCGTATAGTCCTCGACCACCCGCCATCGCCTGATCCGTGTCAGTAGTCGGTCCGATGTCATCGTTACGTCCGGGATGGAGTTTCCAAATCCCGGGCGCCTGTATGTCGGTGTGTGTCCTGTGTTAGCCACCACTAGGTCTAGCCTCGCAGCCATCTCTAGTAGTAGCCGTCCTCGTCTGTTCGTCTCTGTCATGCCCCACTCGATCGCCCTCGCGTTCAGGTCCCCCGCTACCACGACCTCTCCAGGCAGATCCCTAATTCCGTCCTCGAGAAGCGCCACCTTTTGCTCGAACTCCGCCGCGGTGCAGTTAGGTGTCAGGTAAACACTGACATAAGTGACAGTGCCGACCTTAACCCAGACATAGTCGTCACCCACCCCGCGGTCCGTTATCCGAGCTCGGGCAGCGCCCCTCACCCAGATAGCTGCTGTCTCAGTCTCGTTCGTAATCCATGTCCGTGTCGACCTTATCCTGTAAGGCTCGCACAGAATCAGGATGTCCGCGTCGTGTTCGTCCGCTATCTGTGGCAGCAGCATGTCTGCTGTCCTGCTTCGGTTCAGGTTGCCCTGCACTATTCTGTCCGTCGTCCGGCCTGCCTCCTGCACTCCTCCAGCGCAGCCCGGAACACCGCGCATCTCCCGGATCCCGCGAGGTGCGCCACGTCTCCGTGTCCCGCCTTGGTGCACAGGGGACAGACCGTTCTGTTCTTGCAGTCCGTTGCGTAATGTCCCGTCTTGCCGCATTTTCTGCAGCATTTTGACCGGTCCTCGTCCGTACAGTTTGCCTTAATATGTCCGTAGCCCAGACACCTATGGCATTTCCTCACTGTCAGTCGTTCTCGGACGCGGCAACGCACCCATCCGATCCCGATCCGGCCCCGCCGAAGGAGCACCTTGGCTTCCTGCGGTTCAACGTCGCAGACCGCCATGTACTGTTCAGCGCGGTTCGGACCGAAGATGTGGACGCTGAAGTCTGCGTCTCGTCCTGTTTCCCGTCTCAGTGCCTGTATGACGTCGTCAGCGGTCGCAACACAGTCAAGATCCATGATCTCCAATTGGGTCTTGGAGGCCATGGTCTTGACGCTGCCCGCGTCTCCAACCGCGTCCTGTAACGCGCGTTGGAATTCGTCTCGTCCGTCCGTATTCGTGTCCGTTCGTATCTTTAGCAGACACATGCCGTTCTTGGTCTTCCTCAGAGTCGTCACCTGCACGTGACTCTTCGTCGGATCGACCGCCGTTCTTATTTTACGTACTATGTCCGAGTACGTCTTGTCTGTCCCAGGCTTGACCAGGACGGCCGTCCCCCTATGTTTGGGGAGTGGTCTGTCCCTTACAGGCTGGGGTCTTGTCCCTGTCTCGTCCGATCTGTTCTGCCGGTCCTTCTTCGGTTTCGGTTTTTTCCGTGCCACTGTCTGCCAGGCTGCAGCCGTTTCCGCTCTCGGGGGCCTCTTTTGGGAGGACTCCGGGGTGGTCCCGGTCGCCGAACGCTTTCGTTTCGTCCGTGGCGTCTCCTGTTCTCTCGTTTCCGCTTCTGTTTCCGTCGTCTCGTAGTCCGTTACGTGTCCTTTCGGGGCTGCCTTCGTGTGCTTGTGCAGCGCCACGTCGGCCGCCTCGAGTATAGTCTTTATCCCGTTCTTGACCGTCATGTTCATGTTTCTTTGAACAGCGGCTGCCTCGGCCATTTTGCTTGCTGTCTGCCGAATAAGCGTCAGAAGCTCCATGATGTCCGGTTCGTCCTGTATTTTTGCGCTCGTCAGTCCTGTCTGCGCTTGTGTGTCGCTGTCGACCGCGGAGGTATAACTTGCCCCGCTGCCTGCACTCGACACGCTCGCTGTCCTTGTCCTGATCGGCAGACTCAGTGTCGTCTTGTCCGTTTCAGTTTTCGCGTCCGTCCTCCTCGTCACTGTCCTCGTCGAGTCCTTGCACATTCTGCGGTCCTCAGAATCCATGCCGCTGCCCTGGGCCACCGGAGCTTTCATCCGATCGAAACCCGGGGTGGATTTCCCCTGTGTAGGGGTTACCACCTGAGGTACATTTTCGTTTTGTCCGTGCATTTCATAGGTTTTGTTCCTGTCTGCTAAGGTCTCTCGGGGTCGCAACTCCCCGTACCGTGCCGGAACGCAGCACGGTCCCTGAGATCCCGCCCGTCTGTGTGTGTGCCCCCTTGTGCATAGTGTGCGTGCATGTGAGTGTCCGTGCGAGTGGTGAAAACACCGGTACATTCGTCCATCGTCGGGAGAGCCCGTTTATAGGGATCCCAGTCATCCGCTTTTCGGTGAGCCCCGTTTATAGGGGTCGCCGAACATTCGCTTTCTCAGGGGAACCCGTTTATAGGGCCCCTGAACATTCGCATCACCGCTATATCCACCATTCCCTGGACATGTTTGTGTAGGTGTTCGTGTATGTGTACGTGTAGCTTGGTTTTGGTCCACCCTGAAACTTCTCAGTACCATCCCTGTCTGGGAGGCGTCCCCCTATCCGCCACCTGGGGAGGCGCCCGATGCGGGACCAGCAACCCGACACGGGATTATTATTATTATTATTATTATTATTATTATTATTATTATTATTATTATTATTATTATTATTATTATTATTATTATTATTATTATTATTATTATTATTATTATTATTATTATTATTATTATTATTATTATTATTATTATTATTATTATTATTATTATTATTATTATTATTATTATTATTATTATTATTATTATTATTATTATTATTATTATCTCTTTACGGTGCCCTTACGGGTACCGTAAAGGAAAACAGAAGTTGCGGAATCCAAGTTACGGATTCCACCAGCCCAGCTGGTGGGTATGTGGGACTCCCGAAGCCTACCCACTAAACCGCCCTCTCCTTTCGATCATCCCCCAACCAGGAACTATTTTAGTATTACTTCTGGTTGGGGGATCTGTCCGTGTACGTCTAGTCGTTTCGTGTGTCCGTTATCTGTCACGTCAGTCCGTCTGCTCTGTCATTCGAGGCAGCCGTCTGCGTTTTTACGTCTGAGTATCGTCTCTGTAAACGTGGCGACTAGTTGCCACCACTCTGCTGTATGGAGCATCACCTCGACGATGTTGTCTGGGGTGATGGTGCCAACAGTTGTCTCCTGTATCCGTCTTAGCGTTGTTCAGCGGTCACATTCAAAGAACGTGTGTTCCGCGTCGTCCCGTCCGTGTCCACAGTATTTACAGTCCGGAGTCTGTACTCTGTTCATGCTGTAAAGGTACCGCCTAAAGTAGCCGTGTCCTGTTAGAAGCTGGGTGATGTAAAAGTTTACATCCCCGAACTCCCTTTCAAGCCACGGTCGCAGGTCTTTGATCAGCCGTCTCGTCCAGTTGCCTGTAGTTCCTTCTGTCCAGCGTTGTTGCCATGTCTGCATCGTCCTGTTTCTTTCGGTGGTTGCCGCATCCCGCTGTCTCGTGTCCGCGCTCCTCCCGTGTATCCTCTTGCGCTCGAACGCAAGAAGGTCCACGGGGATCACGTCCGCCACCACCAGAACAGCTTGTGCCGAGACAGTCCGGTAGGAGCAGGCGATCCTCAGCGCACCCTGTCTCTGTACTGTCGTCATAGTGTGGCAGTATTTCTTGGTTTTCAGGGCGTCTGCCCAGATCTCCGCACCGTATAGTAGGATCGAGTGGGCCGTCGACATTAGCAGTCGCCGTTTCCCCGGTCTCGGTCCAGTCGTGTTTGCCATCAGCCGGCTTAAGGATGCAATACTCTCGGCCGCTTTCCGGGCTGTCTTTTGTATGTGAGGCCAGAAGGTCAGTTTCGTGTCTAGGGTCACCCCCAGATACTTAACTTCTCTTCTGGTCCCGGTTTCGTCAGTCCCGACCCTCATGGGTAACGTTGTCTGTATACGTTTCCTCGTAAGGAACATCAGTTCTGTCTTTTCTGTTGCGAGTTGCAGTCCGTGGTCGGTCATCCAACGTCCGACTCGTCTCATGGTCTGGTTGAGTTTGTACTGAGCCAGCTCTGGGGTCCGCTCAACGATCACCGCCGCCACGTCGTCGGCGTAAGCGACGAGGAGTACGCCGAGCGGAAGCTCCAGTCTGAGCAGGCTGTCGTATACTCCGTTCCAGAAGTCCGGTCCTAAGATGGATCCCTGCGCGACCCCCGCAGTGATTTGTCGCGTTACCTGTCCGTCTGTCGTTTCGTATGTAATTCGTCTGTTCCTCAGGTAATCCTCCACAACCCGAGCCAAGTACAGTGGAATCCCGAAGCCGCCTCTCAGCGCTTCCAGGATGTCCACCCACCTGGCCGAGTTGAAGGTGTTCCTGATGTCTAGCGTCGCCATGAGCACGATTGGCCGCGCTGCGTGGCAATGTCTGTCCGTGTCCCTGAAGGTGTCGACTACTTTTTGATCGCTCCAATCGTTGATCGGCCCCTTCTGAAGCCGAATTGCTGTTCGGAGAGACCGCCTCCGGCTTGTATCGTGTCTGTGAGTCTAGGTCTCAGTAGACGTTCGTAGAGTTTCCCTGTCGTGTCAAGTAAGCTCAGCGGACGGTAGGCTGATGGCGTGCCGGGGTCACCCTTACCCTTGGGGACGAGTACCAACCTCGCCACCTTCCACTGCTCGCTGAATGTTCCCGTTGTCAAGCACGCGTTGTACAGGTCGAGAAATATCTCGGGCCTCAGGTTAGCCATCAGCCGGATAATTTCTCCCGGTACTCCGTCTGGCCCCGGTGCCTTTTTAGTCTTCATTGCGTTGGCGGCTCTAGTGAGCTCCTCCGCGGTGAAGTTAGGGGCTGCCGGTGTCTCCATGCCGTCTGTTTCGTGCGTGCGTGTCGGATGTGTCGGAAAGAGTCCGTCGACGATCCGTCGTGCGGTTTCGGCGTCTTTGAGTTCCGGCGGAACTCGTACCCCTAGTTTGCCGGTCACGATCTTGTAGCCGGTTCCCGAGGGGTCATGGTCCACCTCCTCGCAGAGCTTCTTCCAGCATCGCGTCTTGCTGTCTCTGATGGCTTTCGTCAGCGTCTTCCGAGCTGTCTTGTAAACGGCTTGGAGGATTTCCCTTTCGGGTCTTCCGCCAGCCCTTGTGACTCGTCGTCTATTTGCCAAGCAGGTTCTTCGCAGTTCGGCAATCTCGTCCGTCCACCAGTACTGTGGTTGTTTGTTTCGTCCGTTTCGTCGTTTCGGCATTGTGCTGTTGCACAGCCGTTCCGTAAGTTTTGCCGTCTCGTCCACTAGTCTTTCCGCCCTTTGCCGGCCAATCAGCTCCGGGGGAACTTTTGTTATCGGGGCTGGTGCTGCTGCCAGTTCCTCCGAGAACTTCCTTGCGTCCAGTTTGTTGATGTACCACCGCGGGGGGTGCTGGATCCTTATCCGTGTCGTTGTTGTCTGTCCAGTCACTTCGAAGGCTATGTACTGGTGATCGCTGGCCGTGTAGTCTTCGATCACCCTCCACCGCGTCACCTGTGACAGTATTCTGTCCGATGTCATCGTTACGTCGGGGATGGAATCTCCAAACCCTGGTCGTCTGTATGTCGGTACGTTCCCTGTATTTACTACGACTAGGTCTAGCCTTGCAGCCATATCCAGTAGCAGCCGTCCACGTTTGTTCGTTACGGGCATTCCCCATTCGATCGCCCTGGCGTTGAGGTCCCCCGCAACCACGACGTCTCCGGGCAGATCCCTGATTCCGTCCTCGAGGAGCTCCACCTTTCTCTCGAACTCCGTCACGTTGCAGTTGGGAGTCAGGTAAACGCTGACGTAAGTGACAGCGCCAACCTTAGCCCAGACGTAATCGTCGCCCACCCCGTGGTTAGTTATCCGAGATCGGGCAGAGCCCCTCACCCAGATGGCTGTTGTCTCGGTCTCGATCGTTATCCACGTCTGCGCTGTCCTTACTCTGTAAGACTCGCACAGTATTAGGATGTCCGCGTCGTGTTCGTCAGCTATCTGGGGCAGTAGCATGTCTGCTGTCCTGCTTCGGTTCAGGTTTCCCTGAATCACCCTGTCCGTTCTGCCTGTTTCCTGCACTCCCCCAGCGCAGCCCGGAATGCCGCGCACTTCCCGGATCCCGCGAGGTGCGCCGCGTCACCGTGCCCCGCCTCGGTGCACAGTGGACACGCTGGTCTGTTTTTGCAGTCCGTTGCGTAGTGTCCCGTTTCGCCGCATTTCCTGCAGCTTTGCGTCCGGTCCTCGTTCGTGCAGTTAGCTTTAGTGTGTCCGTACCCCAGACACCTAAAGCATTTCGTCACTGTCACTCGTTGTCGGATGCGGCGACGCACCCGCCTATCCCGATCCGTTCCCGGTCAAGCAGCACCGCGGCCTCGTGCGATTCGAGTTCGCACACCGCCATGTACTGCTCGTTCCGGTTCGGTCCGAAGATGTGGACTCCAAAGTCCGCTTCTCGTCCTGTTTCTTGTCCCAGCGCTCTCCTCACGTCGTCCTCAGTCGTGACGCAGTCTAGGTCCATGATCTCCAGTTGAACCCTGGAGGTCACAGTCCTGACGTTGCCGTCGTCTCCGATCGCGTCCTGAAGTGCGCGCTGGAAGTTTTCTCGTCCGTCCTTGTTGGTTTGTATCTTTAGCAGACACAAACCGTTCTTGGTTTTCCTCAGAGTCGTCACCTGCACGTGACTCTTCGTCGGATCCACCGTTGTCCGCATTTTTCGTACTATATCCGTGTATGTACTGTCTTTCCCCGGCTTGACAAGTACAGCCGTCCCCCGTTGCTTGGGTGCCGGCTTGCGCTTTCTGGCCTGGGGGTTGGCGTTCGTCACGTTCGTCGTGATCGTCGCGTATGTCGCTTTCGTTGTGATCGTCTCTTTCGTCGCGTTTGTCTCGTTTGTCTTGTTTTTTCGTGCCGTTGTCTTTTTGTTCGTTACCGTCTTCCAGGCTTCGGCCACTTCCCCTGACGGAGGTCGCTTCTGAGAAGACTCCGGTGGGGTCGCGGTCGCCGAACGTTTCCGTTTCGTCCGTGGCGTGTCCCGTTCTTTTGTGTCCGTTTCCATGTCTGTCTGTTCGTAGTCTGTGTGTCCTCTTGGGGTGGCCCTCGTCAGCTTATGCAGCGCCACTTCAGCTGCCTCAAGAATCGTCTTAATGCCGTTCTTTACCGTCATGTGCATGTTCTTCTGCACAGCGGCTGCCTCGGCCATTTTTGTCGCCGTCGTTCTGATCCGCGTCAGTAGTTCCGCGATGTCCGGGTCGTTCCGTATCGTTGCGTTTGCCAGTTCCGTCTGGGACTGTGTCTCACTGTCGATAGCGGAGGTACCCGCGTAGAAAAAAGTCGTATGGGAAAGGGTATTAAATTGAGTATGGGTTGAATATGGGGAATCATATGGGAACGAATATGGGTGAAGTATAATCTGACTATGGGCTTTGTTCAGTTCCCACATTCATCCCATACACTTTTCCAGACTCTTTGCCAGCTATCGGGTACGACCTCGAACATTTTCATGCAATCAAACCCACACACTTTCCCAGACTCTTTCCCAGTCATCGCGTACAGGCTCAACATTTTTTGTGTAATCAATCCCATTCTCTTTTCCAGACTCTTTCCCAACCATCGCGTACAACCTTCAAAAAATTTCTATTAATGCGGTTGGTGGGAAAGAGTCTGGAAAAGAGTATGGGATAGATAGACCAAAAGAGTCTGGAAAAGTGTGTGGGGTTGATTGCATGAAAATGTTCGAGGTCGTACCCGATAGCTGGCAAAGAGTCTGGAAAAGTGTATGGGATGAATGTGGGAACTGAACAAAGCCCATAGTCAGATTATACTTCACCCATATTCGTTCCCATACGATTCCCCATATTCAACCCATACTCAATTTAATACCCTTTCCCATACAACTTTTTTCTACGCGGGTAGCCGAGGTAAAGCTCGCTCCGCTGCCTGCGCTTGACACACTGGCCGTCCTTCCCCTGACATACAGGTTCAGTATCGTCTTGCCAGTTCTGTTTCTCGTATCCGGTTTCCTCGTCGCTGTCCTCGTCTTCAAGTCTTTGCACGTTTTGCGGCCCTCAGAATCCGTGCCGACGCCCTGAGCCACCGGAGCTTTCATCCGGTCGTAGCCCGGGGTGGATTCCCCCTTTGCTGGGGTAACCACCTGAGGTAAATTTTCGTTTTTACCGTGCATTTCATGTTTTGTGTTCCTGTCTGCTGAGAGTCTCTCGGGGGCGCAACTCCCCGTACCGTGCCGGAACGCAGCACGGCCCCTGAGATCCCCGTCCCTCTGCGAAGTGTCCCCCTTTGCTTAGTGTGCGTGAGTGTGAGTGCCCGTGCCTGTCGGCGAACAGCCGGTACATTCATCCGTCGTCGGGAGAGCCCGTTTATAGGGATCCCGGCCATACGCTTTTCGGAGGGCCCGTTTATAGGGATCCCCCGAGCATTCGCTTTCTCAGAGTGGCCCGTTTATAGGTCCACCTGACCATTCGCATCACCGGTATGTTCCTCGGGCGTGTTTATGTAGTTGTTTGTGTATGTGTGTGTAGTTTGGTTTTGGTCCACCCCGAAAGATCTCGGTACCATCCATTTCTGGAAGGCGTCCCCCTATCCGCCACCCGGGGAGGCGCCCGATGCGGGACCAACAACCCGACACGGGTTATTATTATTATTATTATTATTATTATTATTATTATTATTATTATTATTATTATTATTATTATTATTATTATTATTATTATTATTATTATTATTATTATTATTATTATTATTATTATTATTATTATTATTATTATTATTATTATTATTATTATTATTATTATTATTATTATTATTATTATTATTATTATTATTATTATTATTATTATTATTATTTTTTTTTTTTTTTTTTCTTTACGGGATCTCTAAGGGTTCCGTAAAGAAAAAACAGAAGTTGCGGAATCCAAGTTACGGATTCCACCAGCCCAGCTGGTGGGTATGTGGGACTCCCGTAGCCTACCCACTAAACCGCCCTCTCCTTTCGATCCTCCCCCAACCAGGAACTATGTTAATATTACTTCTGATTGGGGGATCTGTCTGTGTACGTCCGGTCGTCTTGTGTGTCCGTTTTGTTATTATTTTTTTTTTTTTTTTTTTTTTTTTTTTTTTTTTTTCCTTTACGGTGCCCTTACGGGTGCCGTAAAGGAAAACAGAAGTTGCGGAATCCAAGTTACGGATTCCACCAGCCCAGCTGGTGGGTATGTGGGACTCCCGAAGCCTACCCACTAAACCGCCCTCTCCTTTCGATCATCCCCCAACCAGGAACTATTTTAGTATTACTTCTGGTTGGGGGATCTGTCTGTGTACGTCTAGTCGTTTCGTGTGTCCGTTATCTGTCACGTCAGTCCGTCTGCTCTGTCATTCGAGGCAGCCGTCTGCGTTTTTACGTCTGAGTATCGTCTCTGTATACGTGGCGACTAGTTGCCACCACTCTGCTGTATGGAGCATCACCACGACGATGTTGTCTGGGGTGATGGTGCCAACAGTTGTCTCCAGTGTCCGTCTTAGCATTGTCCAGTGTTCACATTCAAAGAACGTGTGTTCCGCGTCGTCCCGTGCGTGTCCGCAGTATTTACAGTCCGGAGTCTGTACTCTGTTCATGCTGTAAAGGTACCGTCTAAAGTAGCCGTGTCCTGTTAGAAGCTGGGTGATGTAAAAGTTCACATCCCCGAACTCCCTTTCAAGCCACGGCCCCAGGTCTTTGATCAGCCGTCTCGTCCAGTTGCCTGTAGTTCCTTCTGTCCAGCGTTGTTGCCAGGTCTGCATCGTTCTGTTTCTTTCGGTGGTTGCCGCATCCCGCCGTCTCGTGTCCGCGCTCCTCCCGTGTATCCTCTTGCGCTCGAACGCAAGAAGGTCCACGGGGATCACGCCCGCCACCACCAGAACAGCTTGTGCAGAGACAGTCCGGTAGGAGCAGGCGATCCTCAGCGCGCCCTGTCTCTGTACTGTCGTCATAGCGTGGCAGTATTTCTTGGTCTTCAGGGCGTCTGCCCAGATCTCCACACCGTATAGTAGGATCGAGTGGGCCGTCGCCATTAGCAGTCGCCGTTTCCCCGGTCTCGGTCCAGTCGTGTTTGCCATCAGCCGGCTTAAGGATGCAATCCTCTCGGCCGCCTTCCGGGCTGTCTTTTGTATGTGAGGCCAGAAGGTCAGTTTCGTGTCTAGGGTCACCCCCAGATACTTAACTTCTCCTCTGGTCTCGGTTTCGTCTGTCCCGACCCTCATGGGTAACGTTGTCTGTATACGTCTCCTCGTAAGGAACATCAGTTCTGTCTTTTGTGTTGCGAGTTGCAGTCCGTGGTCGGTCATCCAACGTCCGACTCGTCTCATGGTCTGGTTGAGCTTGTACTGAGCCAGCTCTGGGGTCCGCTCAACGATCACCGCCGCCACGTCGTCAGCGTAAGCGACGAGGAGTACGCCGAGCGGAAGCTCCAGTCTGAGCAGGCTGTCGTATACTGCGTTCCAGAAGTCCGGTCCTAAGATGGATCCCTGCGCGACCCCCGCAGTGATTTGTCGCGTTACCTGTCCGTCTGTCGTTTCGTATGTAATTCGTCTATTCCTCAGGTAATCCTCCACAGCCCGAGCCAAGTACGGTGGAATCCCGAAGCCGCCTCTCAGCGCCTCCAGGATGTCCACCCACCTGGCCGAGTTGAAGGCGTTCCTGATGTCTAGCGTCGCCATGAGCACGATTGGCCGCGCTGCGTGGCAATGTCTGTCCGTGTCCCTGAAGGTGTCGACTACTTTTTGGATCGCTCCAATCGTTGATCGACCCCTTCTGAAGCCGAATTGCTGGTCGGAGAGACCACCTCCGGCTTGTATCGCGTCTGTAATTCTGGGTCTCAGTAGCCGTTCGTACAGTTTTCCTGTCGTGTTCAGTAAGCTCAGCGGCCGGTAGGCTGACGGCGTGCTAGGGTCACCCTTCCCCTTGGGGATAAGGACCAGCCTCGCCGTCTTCCACCGGTCGCTGAAGGTCCCTGTTGTAAGGCAGGCGTTGTACAGGTCGAGGAATATCTCCGGCCTCAAGTTAACCATCAGCCGGATAATCTCTCCCGGTACCCCGTCTGGTCCCGGTGCCTTTCCATTCTTTATCGCGTTGGATGCTCTGGTGAGCTCCTCCGCGGCAAAAATGGGGGCTTCCGGTGCCTCTCTGTCTTCTGTTTCGTCCGTGCGTATCGGGTGTGTCGGAAAGAGTCCGTCAACGATCCGTCGTGCAGTTTCAGCATCCTTGAGTTCTGGTGAAATTCGCGCCCCGAGTTTACCGGTTACAATCTTGTAACCCGTGCCCCAGGGGTCCCGGTCCACCTCCTCGCAGAGCTTCTTCCAGCATCGCGTTTTACTGTCTCTAATTGCGTTCGTCAGTGTCTTCCGTGCAGTCTTGTACACGGCTTGGAGGTTTTCCCTTTCAGGTCTCCCGCCAGCCCTCGTTATCCGACGCCTATTTGCCAGACAGATTCTGCGCAATTCGGCTATCTCGTCCGTCCACCAGTACTGTGGTTGTCTGTTTCGTCCGTTTCGTCGTTTCGGCATTGTGCTACTGCACAGCCGTTCCGTCAATTTGGCTGTCTCGTCCGCCAGTCTTTCCGCCCTTTGCCGGCCGACCAGCTCCGGGGGGACCTTCGTTAACGGGGCTGGTGCTGCCACCAGCTCCTCCGAGAATTTTCGTACGTCCAGTTTGTTTATATTCCACCGCGGGGGGTGCTGGATCCTCGTTCGTGTCGTTCTTGTCCGTCCTGCCACTTCGAAAGCAATGTACTGGTGATCGCTGGCCGTATAGTCCTCGACCACCCGCCATCGCCTAATCCGTGTCAGTAGTCGGTCCGATGTCATTGTTACGTCTGGGATGGAGTTTCCAAATCCCGGACGCCTGTATGTCGGTGTGTGTCCTGTGTTAGCCACCACTAAATCTAGCCTCGCAGCCATCTCTAGTAGTAGCCGTCCTCGTCTGTTCGTCTCTGTCATGCCCCACTCGATCGCCCTCGCGTTCAGGTCCCCCGCTACCACGACGTCTCCAGGCAGATCCCTAATTCCGTCCTCGAGGAGCGCCACCTTTTGCTCGAACTCCGCCGCGGTGCAGTTAGGTGTCAGGTAGACACTGACGTAAGTGACAGTGCCGACCTTAGCCCAGACATAATCGTCACCCACCCCGCGGTCCGTTATCCGAGCTCGGGCAGCGCCCCTCACCCAGATAGCTGTTGTCTCGGTCTCGTTCGTAATCCATGTCTGTGTCGACCTTATCCTGTAAGGCTCGCACAGAATCAGGATGTCCGCGTCGTGTTCGTCCGCTATCTGTGGCAGCAGCATGTCCGCTGTCCTGCTTCGGTTCAGGTTTCCCTGGATTATTCTGTCCGTCGTTTCGCCTGCTTTCTGCACTCCTCCAGCGCAGCCCGGAATACCGCGCATCTCCCGGATCCCGCGAGATGCGCCGCACTGCCGTGCCCCGCCTCGGTGCACAGGGGGCAGGCTGGTTTGTTCTTACAGTCCGTTGCGTAGTGTCCCGTTTCACCGCATATTCTGCAGTTTTTTGTCCGGTCCACGTTCGTGCAGTTTGCTCTAGTGTGTCCGTATCCCAGACACCTGTAGCATTTCGTCACTGTTAGTCGTTCCCGGACGCGGCAACGCACCCATCCGATCCCGATCCGTCTCCGTCCAAGCAGCGCCGCGGCCTCATGCGGTTCGAGCTCGCATACTGCCATATACTGCTCGTACCGGTTCGGACCGAAGATGTGGACGCCAAAGTCCGCGTCTCGTCCTGTTTCTCGTCCTAGCGCTGTTCTCACGTCGTCCTCGGTCGTGACGCAGTCTAAGTCCATGATCTCCAGTTGAACCCTGGAGGTCGCGGACCTGACGTTGCCGTCGTCTCCGATCGCGTCCTGAAGTGCGCGTCGGAAGTTTTCCTGTCCGTCCTTTTTGGACTGTATCTTTAGCAGACACTGACCGTCTTTGGTTTTCCTCAGAGTCGTCACCTGCACGTGGCTCTTCGTCGGATCCACCATCGTCCGTATTTTCCGTACAATGTCGGAGTACGTGCTGTCTTTCCCAGGCTTGACAAATACAGCCGTCCCCCGTTGCTTGGGCGCCGGCTTGCGTTGTCTGGCCCGGGCGTTCGCGTTCGTCGCGTTCGTCGTCGTCGCCTTCGTCGCGTTCGTCGTCGTCGCCTTCGTCGCGTTCGTCGTATTCGTCGCTTTCGGTGCTTTTGTCGCTTTCGACGCTTTTGTCGCGTTGGTTGCGTCCGTTGCGTTCGTCGCGTTCGTTTTCTTTTTTCGGTCCGTCAGTTTAGTTTTTTTTCCCGTGACTGTCTTCCACGTTTCGGCCGCTTCCGCTCTCGGAGGTCGCTTCTGAGAAGGCTCCGGTGGGGTCGCGGTCGCCGAACGTTTCCGTTTCGTCCGTGGCGTGTCCCGTTCTTTCGTCTCCGTTTCTGTGTCCGTCAGTTCGTATTCATATTCAGTGGCCTGTCTTCTTGGGGCTGCCTTCGTGCGCTTATGCAGCGCCACGTCGGCTGCCTCGAGAATCGTTTTGATTCCCTTCTTAACCGTCATATTCATGTTCTTTTGAACAGCGGCTGCCTCGGCCATTTTCGTCGCCGTTTCCCTTATGAGCGTCAGTAGCTCCGTGATGTCCGGGTCGTTCCGTATCGTCTCGTTCGCCAGTTCCGTCTGGAGTTGTGTCTCGCTGAGGGCGGAGGCAGCCGAAGAAAAGCTTACTCCGCTACCCGCGCTCGACACACTGGCCGTCCTTTCCCTGCCAAGCAGGGTCTGGACTGTTCTGTCCATTTTGTTGCTCGTGTCCGTTTTCCTTGTCCCTGTCCTCGTCGTCGAGTCCTTGCACATTCTGCGGCCCTCAGAATCCATGCCGCTGCCTGGTGCCACCGGGGCTGGAACCCGGTCGTAGCCCAGGGTGGATTGCCCCTGTATTGGGGATTCCACCTGAGGTATATCTCTGTTTTGTTTGTGCATTTTCATATTTGTCTGTTCCTTTCTGCTACGGGTCTCTCGGGGGCGCGACTCCCCGTACCGTGCCGGAACGTGGCCCGGTCCCTGAGATCCCTGTCCCTGTGTGCAGTGTGCCCCTGTGTGGAGTGTGCGTGAGTGTGAGTGCCCGTGCCAGTGGCGAGCAAACCGGTACTTTCATCCATCGTCGGGAGAGCCCATTTATAGGGATCCCGGCCACTCGCTTTTCAGTGGGCCCCGTTTATAGGGGTCCCCCGATCATTCGTTTTCTCATGGTGACCCGTTTATAGGGTCCCTGAACATTCGCATCACCGGTGTGCTACTCGGGCATGTTTGTGTAGGTGTTCGTGTATGTGTGTAGCTTGGTTTTGGTCCACCCCGAAGCGTCTCGGTACCATCCATTTCTGGAAGGCGTCCCCCTATCCGCCACCTGGGGAGGCGCCCGATGCGGGACCAGCAACCCGACACGGGCGTTTTGTTATTATTATTATTATTATTATTATTATTATTATTATTATTATTATTATTATTATTATTATTATTATTATTATTATTATTATTATTATTATTATTATTATTATTATTATTATTATTATTATTATTATTATTATTATTATTATTATTATTATTATTATTATTATTATTATTATTGTGGTTAACATATTTGTCAACGGAGCCATCGACGGTTCCGTCGACATTATGTTAGGAAATAGTACATTACTCCACGCGGGCAAAAAACGTTTTTCTAACGAGTGTGAGTTTGCAGCACGAGGGCTGTAATCACACGAGTTAGAAAAAGTGTTTCGCCCGAGAGATGTACAAAATTTTTCATCACAAGGTGCGAAAATGGCGGTTTTACGCACGCGAAGCGGGCGGAAAAGTGGCCATTTCCTCACCGAGTGATGAAAATATAATTTTTTCCCGACTTCGCTAAAATAGCCACATTCCTTGCGTGCAATACGGGCGGAAAATAGCCCATTATTGACCGATGATCATTATTAACCTGTGCGCATGCGCAGTACAATTCCATTACTCCCTAGAGAGTAATAGGGATCATTACTCCCTCTGCAAGCTCTATTACTCCCGGGGAAGAAATGGTCATTGGCGAATATGACGATTTTGCGACGCAAGAAATGCGGTTATTTTAACGAAGTCGGAAAAAAAATATCGTATGGCACGAGGGAGGAAGTGCCTTTTCACGTCGTGTGAATTTCTGCTCTCGCTTCGCTCGGGCATCAAACTTCACACTCGGTGAAAAGACGCACTTTCCTCCCTTGGGGCATAATATACTATTTTTCCCGACATTCCGACACGACGTGCACATCCCTAGGACGAACGTTTTCGACTCTGTTAGGGTCATGCCCGGTCGATTCGGTACTCGCTCGAGCTTAATATCGAGCTAACTAAGCTGCTCGAGACTTTGGAGATGTTCGAGAAATTCGAGAGTCTCGAGACTCCATCGAGCTAATGAACATGTACGGTCGAGCTGTCTGCCCCCAGAAAAAAAGGTATTTGTCGGGCGCCCGCAAATAAATATTTATTTGATTAAAACAAATAATTATCTAAGTCAAAGAAATACTTATTTTAGGTATATGCGAATTGCACTTGCATTGAATTGTATTGAATATTGATATTCGGTTCAAAATTCGAATAGAATATTCGAAAATTTGAATAATACGACTTATTCAAATATTCATGAATAATTCATGAATAATCAGGATGCATCGATGGGGCAAAAGAGGGCAAAAAATCGGGTTCTATCGTTGGGGCAAAGTGATAAGGTGGGGCAAAACGAGCAAAAAAATTCGCTTGTATCCATAGCCCAAAATGGGGCGAAAAAATCGGGATGCATCGGCGGAGCAAAACGGGCAAAGAATCGGGATGCATCGGTGAAGCAAACGAGATCTATCGATGAGGTAAGACGGGACAAAAAATCGGGATGCATCGGTGGGGAAAAACGGGGCAAGATATCGGATTGTATCGATGGGGTACTGGGGTGGTGGGACAAAATGGGGAAAAACCGATTTATATTGATGGGGCAAAACTGGGAAAAAGCGGGTTATATCGATGGGGCAAAACGGATGAGGCTGAAGCTGGCGACCGAGCTAGCGGCCGGCGTACGCGCACCGCTAGCGAGCCACCGCAGCGCGCGGCACGGTAATAGTTAGGAAAAAAAATCGTTTCGCATAAAAGACTTTGACGTAAAATTCTGAAAAAAATCACACATCTTATTTAAGATGTTTACTACATAATAGGGCAAGTCAGACCCTTTGTCTATGTTTCAAGGGATCCGTATGTATAAATAATTATAGAGACAACCTGCTAGCGGTAGCATACCAAGAAAAATCTGAAATAATTCACACATACTACTTAAGGTATGTCCTATCCATTGCCAAAGAGTTTTTTTGGAAGCAGACCCTTTAAGGGCCTTTTTAAGGGGTCTAAAGTCTCCAAACGACGTTCGGTCGCTCCTATAGAGTCGGCCGCTGGCGGTAGCATTCCGATAAAAATCTGAAATAATTCATACATACTATTGAAGGTATGTACTATGCATTGCAAAAGAGTTTTTTTTGGGAGCAGACCCTTTAAGGGCATTTTTAAGGGATCTAAAGTCTCCAAACGACCTCGGTCGCTCCTATAGAGTCGGGCGCTGGCGGTAGCATTCCATTAAAAATCTGAAATAATTCATACATACTACTTAAGGTATGTAGTATGCATTGCCAAAGAGTTTTTTTGGGAGCAGACTCTTTAAGAGCCTTTTTAAGGGATCTAAAGTCTCCAAACGACCTCGGTCGCTCCCTTAGAGTCGGGCGCTGGCAGTAGCATTCCGATAAAAATCTGAAATAATTCATACATACTTCTTAAGGTATGTACTTTCCATTGCCAAAGAGTTTTTTTTTAAGCAGACGAACTAATACAGTGCATCATTATTTATGCGAAGTACTTTTCCATCTTAGGTATTTCTGTAAATCTTGTTTATTATTATTTGTTTTTTTTTGTTTTTTTGTGAACAATCAAACTCTTTTACAGTTTTCAATCCCCTTAAAAACGCAGAGACAGGGTCTGCGTCTATATCTGCGATATTTATCTGAATACTAACGCTGGGCGTTGGTGTCGAAACTAGCCGACGAACTTTTCTAGAGACTTTGGACCCCTTAAAAATGCTCTCAAAGGGTCTGCTCCCTAAAAATATCTTTGGCAATGGATAGTACATATCTTAAATACTATGTATGAATTATTTCAGATTTTTATCGGAATGCTACCGCCAGCGCCCGACTCTAAGGGAGCGACCGAGGTCGTTTGGAGACTTTAGACCCCTTAAAAATGCCCTTAAAGGGTCTGCTCCCAAAAAAACTCTTTGGCAATGCATACTACATACCTTCAATAGTATGTACGAATTATTTCAGATTTATATCGGAATGCTACCGCCAGCGCCCGACTCTATAGGAGCGATCGACTTAGTTTCGAGACTTTAGACCCCTTAAAAATGCCCTGAAAGGGTCTGCTCCCAAAAAAACTCTTTTGCAATGCATAGTACATACCTAAAATAGTATGTATGAATTATTTCAGATTTTTATCGGAATGCTACCGCCAGCGGCTGACTCTATAGGAGCGACCGACCTAGTTTCGAGACATTAGACCCCTTAAAAATGCCCTTAAAAGGTCTGCTCCCAAAAAAACTCTTTTGCAATGCATAGTACACACCTTCAATAGTATGTATGAATTATTTCAGATTTTTATTGGAATGCTAGCGCCAGCGGCCAACTCTATAGGAGAGACCGATCTAGTTTCGAGAATTTAGACCCCTTAAAAATGCCCTTAAAGGGTCTGCTCCCAAAAAAACTCTTTTGCAATGGATAGTACATACCTAAAATAGTATGTATGAATTATTTCAGATTTTTCTCGGAATGCTACCGCTAGCAGGTTGTCTCTATATTTATTTATACATACGGATCCCTTGAAACATGGACAAAGGGTGTGACTTGCCCTATTATGTAGTAAATATCTTAAATAAGATGTGTGATTTTTTTCAGAATTTTACGTCAAAGGGTTTTATCCGAAACGATTTTTTTTCCAAACTATTACCGTGCCGACCGCTGCGGTGGCTGGCTAGTGGTGCGTGTACGCCGGCCGCTAGCTCGGCCGCCAGCTTCAGCTTCATGCAAAACGGGGCAAAAAAATCGGAATGTATCGATGGGGCAAAAAAATCGGGATGCATCGGTGGGACAAAACGGAGCAAGAAATGGGGGAATGTATCGATGGAGCAACAAATCGGGATGCATCGGTGGGGCAAAACGGGGCGAAAATCGGGATGTATCAATGGGTTTCACCGATATATCGATGAAGCAAACGGTGAAACTCCCGAGAGTCTCGAACATGTTCGATCAGCAACCGAGTCAGGCTCGAGCATTTTCGATCAGCAACCTGTCGATTCAAACATCGAGCTGCTCGAGTCTGCCAAGGCTCGTGCACATCCCTAGTTGGTGCACATCCCTAGCTGACATCACGCCCGGGTTAAAATCTCATATTTCGACCGAAAATTATGTCACTTAGGGGAAACGTCATTTCCAGTTTAAAAGTATCACTTCTTTACTGAAAGTTACGTCATCAAGAGGTAAGGTAACTTTCGGTTTAAAAATTGTATGTTTTACCGGAAGTGACGTCACCTAGGAGAAACATCACTTCCGGTTTTTAAAATCTCAGTTTTCCATCGGACGTATCCATCGGAAGTGACGTATCTCCTAGACGACGTCATTTCCGGTAAAAAGTAAAATTTTCACGCCGAAAGTTACCTCACTCTTGATGACGTCACTTCAGAAGAAGCAGACCTGGGCAGTACTGGGAGTACCTGGTACTTGTTTCGTACTTGGAGTACGGTACTTCAAGTAGGGGTGTACTTCAAGTATATGGAATTATTTGTATTTTTGTATTTTTTCCAGTACTTGATGTACCGGTGTACTTGAAGTACACTGGACGCATGAACCCATGAACCCATGGACTCATGAACTCATGGACTCATTGACGCATGGAAAAATTCAAACAAGAAAAATGGTCAAAACTAAAAAAAAAAAATTTAATAAAAAAAATTTAAAAATAAAAAAAAAAATTGAAAAAACCAAAAAATATTCCAAAATATATTTTTTTTTTAATCTAAAAAAGTCAAAAGCATTTTTTTTTTAATCCGAAAAAATTCCTTTAAAAGACCTAAAAAATAAAAAAAAGTAAAAAAAAAACCAAAAACATTTCAATATAATCTAAAACCGAAAAAAAATTAGGAAAATAACTTTTTTTAAAATTCAAAACAATATTTAAAAAATAGGCATTTTTTTAATATTAAAAAATCCAAATTTTTTACCGAAAAAAATTTTGGTCGTTTTTGTTTATTTTTTGGAATTTTCTTGTAATTTTTTTTGGGTAAAAAAAAATTGCCTTTTTTAAAAACGTTTAAAATTTTTTTTCGGTTTTTAAAAATTGTTTTTGAATTTATTATTAATATTATTATTATTATTATTATTATCATTATTATTATCATCATCCATTTTCACAATCCATTTTTTGATGAATTAATAATATTTTTATAAAATGGAAAAAAATTGATAAAATTAATTTATTTTACGAGATGAAAAAATAGTAAAGAAAAACTATGAAACTTACGTGACTCCTTTTACCCGCTTGTTTACCTCGAATATTCTCCCATCCTTTATACGGTCTTTCACCGGGACATGAATCCGTTCGTTATTGCGACGCGGCATCCTTCAACGGATTCGCGTTTTTTCGCGACAACGAGCGATCAAACCACACAGAAAAACACAACGAAAAAACCACACAGAAAAACACAACGAAAAAAACCACACAGAAAAACACAACACTCGAAGACACGATTACACGATTACGGGATTACACGATTAAGCGATTACACGATTATTGAATTCGACGAAAGACTGGACAAGGGAAGACGACGATGACGAATGACGATACGACTGAATGTTTTTTTCACGCGTGTGAGAGCCCGTGCGAGTTGCTTGGCAACCAGAGACGTACACCGGGGCTTCCGCTAATCGAGATACCGTCTCACAAAACCATATGTTTCACAGGAGGTCGTCATAAAACTATCCTTTGCGGTCACAATCCATTTGGAAATTTTATTTTTTTACCGGAAATGACGTCATCTAGGAAATAGTTTACTTCCGTTTTGGAAATTTCATTACCGATAAAAAATTAAATTTCAATTCGTTCAGGAATGTAATTTAGCGGAAACGTCAAACGACCAAAAAATTCAAAGAAAATTTAAAAAATATATTTTTACATTAAATTAAAAATCCAAAAAAGTTAATTTTTTTTAATCCAAAGAAAGTTTTAAAAACCAAAAAAAATATAATAAAAAGTTCAAAAAACCTAAAATAAATTATTTCAAGAGTTTACCGACGGCGGTGGATGCGCGGTTGGCGCACGGCTCCGGTGGTTTCCCAAGTCAAGCACCATCGTTCGCGGTCAGTGCTTGGATGGGTGACCGCTTAGCCGTGTGCTAGCTGGCGAATCGACCGGTGAGCGGGAGGCGCTTTCTTCTGAAACTTAGGTGTTTCTGCAGTTTACTCAAGTGTAGATATACCGGAAGATCAGTAGAATATCGCCAGCTGACCGACATGGGTTTTCCGCAGTTTCCTTGTGTCCTCGGCAAATGCGGTACAGTTAGGGGGAAGTAAGTTGGCTGCGGACGCCCGGAATTAGAATAGGTTAGCGAAGTGCGGGTAGAAAAGTGTTAGAATAGGTACACGGTTAGGCTAGGAGGGGAGCTAAGGTAAAAACCCCTAAGGCGTATACCTGGAACGGAACATTAATAATTTTTTTTATTATTATTTAAAGAGTTTAAAAAAACAAAAAAAAAATTTTTAGAATGTTTTAAAAAACCCAAAAAAAAACATTTTTAAGTTGAAAAAATCAAAAAAAAAAGTTTTTAAGTTTTTAAAAAATTAAAAAAAACGTCCGAAGCGTTTAAAAATTTAAAAAAAAATTCGAAGAAAATTCCAAAAAATTAACAAAAAAAAAGAACAAAATTTTTTTTTACATCTAAGAAATAAAAAAGAATAAAAAAGTTGTGATGTAAGAATATAGTTTTTTTTGTAATTGTTTATTGTTTTTATAAAGTTAGTAGTAGTAGTAGTATTTATTGCGTGTACACCCTTTCGGGTCTTTACATTTGTTTTATAAACATCTTGTTCATACATTTTCATCTTAACATACCATATAATCATGTCAATTGTGTTTCATTTATACCATTTTCCTTCTCTTTTCGCTGTAGTCTCTCAAATTCTTTAATATAATCACATATAATTGCCATAGGATTGCTTTTTAGACTATTTTCTATTTTGCACTTTATTTCCCAATCCTCGTTGCACGCTAACCATTCATCCATTCTCGCGACTAGTTCGACATTCATTCTCTGTCTTGCTATTTTACATTTAAAAATATGTACCAGGTTTTCTTCGTCTTTTTTACAGAAACTACAAATAATATCACGGAAGCCTTTATTTGTACTCTTGCCAATATTCCCACACCGCAGTCGTGCCCATGTTTCCTTGTGATCCGCCCTTATTTCTCCATCTTCCCAATATGGCTCCATCTCAAAACCATTCTTTCTATTTTTATATTCGGCGCAGTAACTTGACTTGTCGACTTTAGTCCAGTCAAGTTGCACCTCTTGATCCCTTTTTGTTCTAATAGCTTGTTCCAGTATTTGTGCCAACAGTTTTATGTTACCATCCGAAAGTATATTCAAAATTCTTCCTTCCCCCACCGCAGTCATAGCATTATGCATTTCTCTTGCCCACTTCGAAGGATTCCGGTTTACGATACCCCTTATCTCTTCTTTCAGACATATTTTCGGCCGGCGATCTTCACTCATTTCTAAGACTTCCAGGAGATATTTTGAAGCTCGTTTCCACATCTCTATTGCTATCCCCCGCTGTCCCGCCTCTAATCTCCAGATATAGTTGGGTGTATTTGTACTAATGCCCATAGCCATTTTAACGTATTTGGAATGGAGTCTATCTATTCGTTCTTTTCGACACCATCCCCAAATCTCCACGCCATATAGCAAGCCACTTCTTGCGAGTGCTTGCATTAAATTCAGTCGTCGTGTGAGGCTGCCAATTTTTGCTCTTTTAAATATACCCCATGCAGCATTTATCGCTTTGGTAATTTTCCCAGATAATTTTGTGATATGCTTTTCGAACGTATTCCCAGAAGAGAACCATGTGCCTAAATACTTGTATTCGTTAACTATCTCGAGATTCGAATTTTTGTAGCGCCACTTTTCGTGTTTTTTCTTCCTACCACCATTCTGAAAGATAAGTACTTTGGTTTTACCGATGTTGATCGTTAGCTTGTTTTTATCTACATATTTTTCTAGCGTTGCAATCATGCTTCCTAAGTCCGTACCATCGTCTGAAACGAGAACTATGTCGTCTGCAAATTTCAAAGCGAAGATTTTTTCTTTCCCTATAACGGATCCGCCTTCATTTTTCCTTTTCCATATGTCATCTATATCTTCGATGAAAACGTTGAAAAGGAGCGGACTTAGAGGACATCCTTGTCTCACGCCTTTTTCGGTTCGAAAGCTTTCAGTCACCCCCTCACTAGAAATTATCTCGTTCAAAGTATTTCCATAAATGTACTGAATCATTTTTAACATTCTACCTTGAACGCCTAATTTTTTTAATTTTTCTAAGAGCAAGTTTCTATCAATTGAGTCGAAAGCAGCTTTAAAATCTACAAATGCGGCATAAAGTTTGCCTCCCTTTCGTTTAAGCCTGTTATTTATTAAAGCGTTCAGGACGAAGATATGATCGCGCGTGCCTCTTCCAGCTCCAAAACCCGCCTGACTTTCTTTTAAAAGATTGTTGCTCTCGATCCAACGACTTAGTCTCTTCGTCATTATATTTGTCAGAAGCTTGTAACCTGTGTTTAACAAAGATATTCCGCGATAGTTCGCCGCCGCATTGACGTCCCCTGCTTTATGAATTGGAAAAATTGTTCCGACTTCCCAGCCTCTTGCCATCGTGCTTTCTTTCCAGAATTGTCCTAAAATTTCGTAAAGCTCCCTCAGCCCTTCCTCTGGCATGGCCTTCAGGAACTCAATCGTGATCCCGTCCTTTCCTGCTGCTTTACCGTTTTTCATATTTTTCAGAGTCTCAAGCATTTCGGTCCATTCTATGTCTCTATTCATTTTTTGCAGCTCGGCATCTTCATTCTCATCGTGCATTTCTTCTTCCATTTCGTTACAACATTGACTCAGTCCACTCTCTTGCCTCTCGCTTGCACCTAGAAGATTTTTGAAATGGCTCAGCCAATCTTCTTTGCACACTTGATTTCCCGAAATTGTTTTGCGTGGGCGAAAGGGTCTAAGCGCTTTCCACATTTCGCTCATATTTTTGCTGTCTTCTACTGATTTCCATTTTTCTTCCCAGCGTTCCCTCTCTTTGTCTTTTTTCAACTTCTTGAGGTCTCTTCTTGCTCTTTTTAATGATTCTTTTTCTTCTTCCCGCCGTGTATTCAAGAAGTTCTTCAGACGTTCCCAAACTAATTTTCTCTGTTCTTTAATTTCCTTGCAGTATTTTGTGGATCCTTGCGAGTTATTTGAGAACTTTTTAATCATTTCCGTTTTTTCCGCTGCCTTTTCGATAATCTTCACAATCCTGTCCCACTTGTCTTTCACGCCTTCAACCTCCGAAATCACTTCCAATTCCTCAGCGAGAGCCTTTTGGTATTTTGCCGCATTTTCTTCGTTCCATACTAGTTTTTTCGTTATTATCCTTTTTTCCAAAGTCTCCTTACAACGCCTCTGTTCGTTCCCTCCACGTTTAGATATGTTACCCAAATTCAACGCGATTGGAAGGTGGTCGGACTCTGTTCTGATTACTACTTTTAACTCGTTTACAATAATTTGCTCTTCATCGCTCACTAGTACAAAATCGATAACTGAACCATCCCTGTCGCCAACGAAAGTTAGATTCCCTTCCCTATCACCAAGGCTTCTTCCATTCATAATCAATAGACCGTTCTTTTCACAAAAATTTAGTAGTTTCTTCCCTTCCTCATTAAGTACTTTATCTTCCGATTTTCTTTTCATTTTCCCATTCGTTAGTTTCATCTACTCTACCTTGTTCTTCTCCAATCCTAGCGTTGATATCCCCTGTCAGAAGGATCGCTTCTCCTCTTTCCGATGCATTTATAATCTCCGCCTCAAGATCGGTCTCAAGTTTCCGAAAACCGCAGTTATTGTAAATAGTCAGAATGGTGAATTTCCTATTTTCACTAGTAAGTCTGACTCCCTTGATCACTAGTCCCCCTTTCCATTCAACTATAGAGTCTTTTTTAACCGTATCTTTCCTTAATCCTACTATTTGTCCCCCTATTGCTCTACCTTTTTTATTTACTCTTACCGCTTCTTTCGTTTTCCATTCAAAATTTTTGTCTAGCCTACCCATAACCTTATTTTCGTCCGTCTTTTCCAACCAGGTTTCCTGCAGTGCGATGATGTCGTATTTCTGCAGCCAATCCCAAACTTGATGAATTTTCTTCACGCCGGCGATGTTCCAGGAGACTGCCTGTATCCCTCGTTGTTTATTTCCGTCCGTAGTAAAACTGCTCCGTTCTCCGGAATCCTCTGTCACGAAACCCATACGTATCTGGGGGTAAATGAGCCTCGCGAGCCGCAGGTCTTCCTCCATCGTTTATTTCTGTAGGAGGGACCAGACGGCCCTCAAACTCGTTCCATACGTTCCATTGACCGTCCATCCATAGTTTTAAGTGACCTGTATAAACTTCGTCACCGGTGCTTTCCCTCCTCGAAATTGCCTGCTCTTCAATCCAACGTTGAACTTCCCGTTCTCGTCTGCTGCGGTCATCCTTAATTTCAATTCTACTTCCGCCTCTTTTATGGTTATTTTTCATTATTTGGATTTTATTCAACGCCGATTCTAGCTGCACGAGGATTCCTCCGTTCCGCAATTCCATCCACCTTTTTATTTGTGGGAACACGCCAGTTTGGCCCCGAATCTCCTCTTCCAGGTCTGGTATAGCGCCTCTTCCCGAAGAAACCATGTTCCACACGATAATATTTTGTTTCCTTTTTGTCCTTTCATCCATCTCCCACGCTACTTCCGACTGCGACAGTCTTCTTGGACGGCTAATATTTTGTACGGCTCGGTTCCTTCTTGGTCTTGAATCCATAGATGTCCTGTTGTAATTCGAAACGTGATTTTGCTGGTTGGAAACTTGCCTGTGATTCGCCGCTGTTACGTTGGCATTTTTATCGTGATTGCTTTCCAAGCACTGCCACGATGTGTCGTTTCCATTACGGTCAAGGCTCGAGACTTCTCTTGTTTTATTTCTTTCCTCTCCTATTTCACTCGTTCGACGTTCTACCATAATGCTGTTGCGCTCGTTTTTCAATGTCTCGTTTTCGACTTCCAAGGCTTTTATCCTCATTTCTTGCTCGACGAATTTTGTTTCCCACTTGCTTTGTTCGATCCATAGTTTGGCTTGTGCTTCTACGAGTTCCCCCTCTAGTTCGTTTTTTCGTACGTCACTTTTTTTGAGTAGCTGCTCAACTTCGCTCACGATATTTCGCATTTTCTGTCGTATCCTTTCCGTCAGGGCCTTCTCCCACTCATTTTTCCACTCGTCCAGATGAAAAGCGAGTGACTGTAAATCGGGTACGGCTTTAACTCCCGAATTTTCGCTCCTGCCGGTGAGAGGGTCATCGCCCACGCGTAATAGCCTGAGTAAGCTGCTGTTCCTCGAGGAGATGCGCGAATCGCTACATGCGCCTTCTTCGTCCGGTAAGGAGATATATGAGCTGTTGAATATCTCGTTGTCCGGCTTGCCATCACTTTTCGGGGTCTCGTCCTTAGCGTACTGCGTTACCGTCGTGTCGCCATGCGTTCGAACCCCTGCCGCGTGGATTGGCGGTGGTGCTAATTTATTTCTCGTGGCGAAGGCATCTGCCTCGTTAATAATGCCCGGGTCGTCAGGATCGTCATCGTCTCGAGAATTTTGGTGGTCAGGACGTATGTGTGAGTCAAGCGCATTACCCGTTTTCCCTCGCGTTTCTTTGACTACGAAATTTGCCATGCTTCCCTTTCCTGTAAGATTCACCAACTTCTCCGGCTTCTTGTTGTTTGTCGAGCCCTTTGGTCTGCCTCTTCCTCTTTTACCGACAGATACGCCACCTCCACTTGGTAATTCACTTACTTCCCGCGGCGCAACAGCGCCCTGAGCGTCTGAATCCACCATTATGTACGTGTTTCGACCGTAATCTCTTTCCCTGTGTCCGACCAAGATTTCACGATTTTCCGCAAAGGGAACGATTCCCTCACTACGACTATTATCTCCCGTCGTTTCTCGATGTCTAATTTGTTATAAAATCACACTTTCGGCACTCTTATCGCTTTTTTTACCGTTCAAAATGTAGATATAAAGGGAGCTCACTAGTGGCACGTCTTACCGTGGCGCCTGCCCGACGACTCCCCTTGTGTTTATAAAGTTTTTTTTTGTTATTTTTTTTGAGGCCTCCCTAAGCCCCCTGGCCAGGACCCCACCGGGGTTTCGCCCTTGGACCTGAAATGGTCATGAGTGAAATTTTTCTGCATTTGTTACAAAAAATAGTATGCGATACTCGTGCCGTATAGCGAACTATGTACGCACGCTGTGAAGTTCGCCTCACTTCGCAGCGTGCGTACAAACCTCTCTTTACGGCTCTAGTATCGAAATGTACTATTTTATAGCTCCCTCACAAAAACATCTCTAAAATGAATTTGCTTTTATTTTCTATATTTTTTTCACCTTTTATTGAATTTTTGGGATTTTTTTTGGACATAAAAAAATTTAGATTTAGAAAAATTTGGATTCTTTAATATTAAAAAAAATTGTATGTTTTAAATATTGTTTTGGATAAAAAAAAATTATTGTCCTAATTTTTTTTCAGGTTTTAAATTATATTAATTTTTTTGTTGTGTTTTTTAAACTTAAAAAGAAATTTTTTAGCTCCTTTTAGGAACTTTTTGGATGAAAAAAAAATATCAGTTGGATTTATTCTAATTTTTTTTTTTAATTCTTCCATGCGTCCATGAGACCATGAGTCATGGGTCATGGGTCTATGGGTTCATGGGTCTCATCGTCCATCCATCCATCCATCAGTTGGCTTGGCCAGCCGGACCGTACAGCCTTCAGTACAGTACAGCCAGTAAATTGTAGTTAATTAGTACTTGATTAGATACTTGAAGTACATGAGTACTTCAAGTACTCGAAAAAATACATGTACTTGAAGTACACCTGTACTTGAAGTACCGTCTTGTAAGTACGAAGCAAGTACCGAGTACTTCCAGTACTGTCCAGCTCTGCTTCTCTACTGAAAGTGATATCATCAAGAGGCAAGGTAACTTTCGACGTGAAAATTTCATTTTTTACCGGAAATGACATCGTCTAGGAGAAACGTCACTTCCGGTTTGAAGATTTTATTTTTCGACCGAAAGTGACGTTTCGTTTGATGACTTCACGTCCGATGGAAAACTTAGATTTAAAAACTGGAAGTGACGATTTCCCCAAATGTCACCTCTGATTGAAAAAGGGTGCAAAGTGATTTGCACAATTACTATACCTCATGTTTTACGGTTTTGTGCATAACTACTTTTATGATGATCGTTGTCCGATTTTAGCTTACACACAGTGAGAACGCGATATGAATTTTTTTTTCAACGCTTCTTCATTTTAGTTTTGATTTAAGTATAGACTTGAGTTAAGTATAGCAAAACCATGTGGCAATTGCTGTGCACCTCTTTTCGTAACATAAAAAAATGTCTACATCTCTTTAAGATTATATTGTTTTGCATTTGATTTTTAAGCCTGACTTGCATACTTCGTACATGTGTTTTATATGGATCATGCAACGTCGGTTGCGAATATGTCTGGACAGTCAACCAATTCATATTTTACTGCTTATCAAACGTTGTGCGCGTTTCGTTGCAATATGTTCTTCAAAAACCCATCCTTGGGGGGTCATTAACGCAATTCAAGGAGAAATATGCTATGTGAATAGCCAATCACGTTCATTATAAATTTTTCTGCCCTTTATGAAAAAATCGGTATTTACCTCTCTTGCATCTACCGATCTTAACCTGATAATTTACGATTTCGTATTGTTGATTAAATTTCCTATGGATATTTTACCTGCACATCCAGTTAACGCTGAATTAATTCAATAATTGAAATATATGTTCGACAACACGAATTCTCACCTACCTTTTGTCGATCTCGTTGAACATTTTATAAAACTGAATTATTTCATAATTCTCGTCGCGATAATACTTAAATTTATCTTTATCTTCTTCAAAAATACACTCGCAGATAACACAGGTTATACGTCAAGGATCGAAATAAATTGCCGAAGCAGCCACTTTACACTTACCTTGTATGTTCCAACTAGACGACACAATCACTTTGATTCGTAGTCATTTCCTCTACGAGTAAGTACTACTGAAAAAAAAAATTAGTACTACTGAATTCAGTAGTAATGTCAATACTATAATATTTGGCATTTGGTAAATCCTTATGGTAATTCATATTAATCTCCTCGTTGAGGATGCTTCACACGTTCAGGAGACTTAAACCCCTTTAAAACATACGTACAGGATCTGATTCACTGAAATTTATACGGTAACAAGTACAATATATCTGTAGAAGATTGTGTTAATTAATTCAGAATTTTATCTGAATGATACCGCTCGCAGGTTGTCTTTATAGTTATTTCGTATTAACCCTTTCCTACAAAACATAGCGACAGGGTCAGCTTCACCTTATTGTGTAGTAAAAATCTTAAATAATAAGTGTGATACTTTTCAGCATTTTAGCTCAAAGCGGTTTCTGCACATCGATTTATTTTGTAGCCGTACCGCGCGCGCGGTAGCTCGAGGCCCCCCAGCGGTGCGCGAAACTGGCCGCTAGCGCGGCCGCCAACTTCAGCCTCATGTCGATCTTTCCTTTCGGAGAATATACGTTCGGGGATTTTGTCCTTCGGAGCATCTTCTTTCGGAGACTTGCCCTTTCAGAGAATCTACATTCGACGATTTGCTCTTTTGGAGAAATTACTTTCGGGGATTTTGTCTTTCGGAGAACCTGCTTTCGGAGATTTGCCCTTTAGAGGAATCTATTTTCGGTGCTTTGAACGTTCAAAACTAAGATTTTTCGACTTCTGAATCTCGCGTATATAATCTTTCTTTCAAAGAAATTTCGGACGTTTAGGCTTTCGAGACATTCGCTATTCTATAAATTAAATTTCGAGTCTGTACATCTTCTCAGTCTTAAATTTTTCTAATTTCGTAATATCGTGATTTAAGTTCTTCGGGATATGAATATGATGTTCTCCATGTTTCCGGAAATTAGACCCTTTCTATGAAATCAATTTCGGATAATTTATCCTTCGAAGCTAAACTCATTATAGGTTTATTTCGATCGATTCTATAGAGTCACGGTGGACTAACTCGTCGGAAATTATATCGGGTGAGATATTTCGGTTCGGGGTTTTGCACCTTCGTATTTTTAACATTCGGGAATCTAATCCCGCCTCCACCTGTCAATAATTTCGTTGGAACAACGTTGCTAACTTCTATGCCTTATACCGTTTACGTTTTGTTGTACCGTTTTGTTCGTCCTTGCGGAGGTCGACTCGCTCAATGGACCTCGAGATTAGTCCGGTTTCTCAATCTCCGGCGAAACAAAAGTTGACTGGTGGAGTGAACCCACTCAACTCACTTCCGGTTTAGTTCGGTTGGTATACCGGCGAAATAAAAATTAACTGGTGCCCACCGGGATGCCGATGCATTCGCGGAAGTGGTGGCCGAAGGTGACGTTTCCGAGTTCCCGATTTCGCGCTCTCTTTTTTTTTTGTGTTTCCGATCTGGTTACCGTTTTGCGTACCGTTCCCGGGAAAATACGTCACAACTTATGACTAATTGTTTTTTTTTTTTTGTACTTTTTCAGGTTACGTCAGGCAGTGGTTCAGTGGTCGAGACGTTGCCGGATTTCGCATGTCGTCGGATAAGTATTGTGACGTGGTACGTCACAAGTCCCTCGCCAAACTCGGCTCGAGTCCGCCGCTCACCCACCGTTTGACCCGGACATTTTTACGCTTTTTCCCGTTAGATATTTTGTGTAAGTTAGCGTTTAATTTCCCCTTTTTCCCCTCCCGTTACCCTTTGTATGAGTGTGCGTGACTCAAAGACAATATCGGCATCCCCCCCCCCCCCGCCCCCCGACGGCCCAACGATCGAGACGACCTTCAGGAACAGCCAAGGGACGAGAGCCGACGTGCTGATGCTGAGGAAGGTCGGAGGATCGTGGACGAGGGAAAAGTCCTGGAAAAGCCCGCCGAAAAGCCCTGTCTGTCCGCCGCCGCTGGCATCGTCGGCTTACGGTATCGATCGACGATCCAGCGGGACCTCTGTCGCCACCTCCAGCTGTCGAGAGGAGACACGCCCGTCCATGACTCTGATTACCGACCAAAGCTGACGCACAGGTGCTCTCGTTTCCCTACCGTTATCAGCGCTAACGCCGAGGAACAGGAAGACGCCGCCATGTCCCTTACTCCGAGCCGAGCCGCGTGGTGTTTGAGATCGGGTGTCATTAGAGTTAAGCCCGAACCAGTTATTTTGTAAGATATTGTATAGTGTGTCGAGTGAGTGAGCCCCGATGCTCCCGTAAGTTTTTGCCCAAATTTTTCCCGACCCCTTTAACCCGTTTTCCTCCCCCGAGCTCACCGTATTTTTATAGAAATTATTTGTGAAGGACTTTGCCTCGTGGTCGACACGTGGTCGACATTTTTGTCACACGAGCAAAGAAGTATAGCGCGCGTGGTGAGCGGCGTTAAATTCGCAATAAGTGATAGTGTAGTTAATTAAAGTTTTCCCCATTGATTCCCGCCGACATTAAGTAATTTTTTTCGTAAAGTATTGTGACGACCGAGGTAATATTATAAGAAGCCATCGATTCAGTATACCCTTCCCCTGAGTCCTCTACCCTATCCCGAGCTAGCTGGACTGTCCATTGCGATAGAGAGATTTTTTTTTTTTTGAGTTTTGTGAATCGAGTTTTTTTGAGTTCGTTTTGTTGAGAAAAGATCCGTGTCGTCCGCACGAACTGTAACGGTGCTACACCGAGAAAGTAGCTGTCGCCCATCCGAGCCCATAGTCTGTCCATTATTCGATTTTCGTGCAACATTTTTCCGAGCAGCTCTCCCCTTAAAAATCCCTCGAAGCCACGCTTATTATTCCCTCGTAGTCCCCGATTTTCTCCCGTTAGACCCTCGTTTCTTTTACATTTTTGACATATTGTTTCTGCGTGCGTGACCCGGTCGTTGACCACTGGATGTCTCTGTAATTCACCGGAAAGCCCCCTTAACGTCGTCATATTTCCGCCAAATTTATTTAGAGCCTCTCTCATTTTTGCAACCCCTTTTTTGAACTTTTTGAAGATTTCGAACCAATTTCATTTTTGTTTTTCCCCGATATTATTGCTAAAAGTTAAGTATTAGCATCCAACTTCTCCCCCCCCCCCCCTTCCCCGCACTATAATCACGTATACTTTCTTTTTTTTTGTTTTCTTTCTTCAACGTCCCAGTACCGGCGTTGAAGTGATTGTTATTTTCTTTTAGTTTTGTTTCTTCAACGTACCCGTATCGGCGTTGATGCGGCCGTATTTCAACCTCTCCCGATTATATTCAGCTTATTATTTACCGTTTTTGTTACTATTATTATCGAACATTCCCGCGACCTTTGTTATTATTTTTCCGCCCTCCAAGTTTATGTTTTTGTTATTCTTTTACACTATTAAAACGATTGTTATTATTGTTCCTCCCGAGAATCATTATTTTGTTTGACCTTCCCCTCCCCGCCCCGTTGCACGACTTGGCCCAATTTTCAGTCTCCAGATTCTAGACGATTTTGCCCCCTTTCCAAGGGGAAATATTGTTACAGTATATAGACTAGTTCAAATTATTGTGTAATAAGTGTTAATAATGTTTTTCTGATTGTTTCAGGTTTTTTTCTAGATTCAGCGGTAAAAATAAAATCGCCATTCGGCGTACAACACTACAACTCCGAAATCTAGCGATCGTTTATTTAAATAGCTTTACAAATTATCCCATGTATGCAAAGATTGAAAAACCACTTGAAGCAGCTGCACTGTCTTTATCATTATCTAATTATCGGATAGATGCAAATATAAGCATTGTAATTGTTTTTTCATCAATCAAATAAATATTTCCATCGGTCCACCAAAATACAGTTTTAGGTTTAAGCATCGCACCTGGGAACATGACCGAAGTTGTTCCTATTGATCCTGGTAAATGAGTATGTTCATTCCATTCAAGGTTTTCATCGTGATTACAAAAAAGTATAGTTTCACCAACATAGGTAGACAGTACACCTCGAAATTTCAAGTTGTTTCTAGTCGTCATTCCAAAATATTTGAGATTTTGTGGAAATCTTATTTTTTATTTGAATTCTGGATATCTCATCGAATAAACCAAATCATCAACAACCAGGACAATGCCTTTGTTATAAACTCTTTGATAAACTGACTGTACTCGAGTGAAATTTGTGGGCAGAAAATAAAATAAATCAGAGAGCAATTGTGCCGAATCATAACTGTTTGACGTCAAATCTTTTCGCTAAAACCACTTTTTGTTGTACATAATATTCTACAACAATTGTAGCATCAATAGAGTTTAGTTGACACAGATCAATTTTCATTCCCTCTGGGTCGGGGGGATTAGTATCTATCTGCGGACGTGGTGGAATTGTAGTAGCTTGAGTAGGGGTTGGTGTTAGCATTGGTTTTCCTATGATTGAGTTTTTAGGAGGAATCAATTCATTTCATCGCTCTTGGTCCCCCTTGCTCATGAGGCTGAAGCTAGCCACGGCGACTACTTTCGCCAGGGCCGGAGCCTAGCGAATAAGGGGCGTTTTGGTGCTCGCCATCATTAACATGTACAGACGAAATAAAAATTTGAAAGTCTCGTTATGCCGAGTATTCTGAATGTGTACGATGCATTTTTGCGAGGGGATGAGGTAATTAAATAATTGTTAATACTTATTTTATCCAAGAAATAGCTCCGGTCACCTCGCATAATTCGACGCATTTTTTTTACATTAATATTTACTGGAGTTATTATACTGGGTATCCTGAATACGTAGGATGCAATTGTGCGAGGGGACAAGGCGATTAAATGATTGTTAATAATTATTTAATCCAAAAATAGCTCCAATTGTTGTACCCCGGGTCAACGCCCGACGCGCATCGATTCAACTCGGTTACCCGATAAAATAAATCGATCAACTAAAGGCGAATCGATTCGGTAATTAATAATGAACGGCTACTTTTTTGAGAAAACCTATCGGACGTTGTACCTCGGGTCAACGCCCGACTATCTGAGGAATGCGCTTACCCACACAACGCATTGCGAAATACGGAAGAAGCGAGCGCGCGACGCATTGCGAAACACGGAAGTAACAAATAACATTCAAGAAATTAGCAAGTAACTAGCCGAGTCAGCTATTGGGAAATATCGGAAACCCGGAAGCAATAATTGTTTAAACAATTACGAAATAGCTGACAGTGTCAAAATTAAGCTGACATTCCTGCTCTTACTCCTATATAAAGGACCACAAGCAGGCACTCAGCAGTCTAGTTTAATCTGAACATCGTTACGGTCAGTCAGATATACCGTAACTTATATACACTCTTCGGAAGGAAGATAAGCGTACGAAGTGTACTACACAACTATTGGTAAATAATCACGAACAAACCATTGTAATTAATATTGATATAATAAATCGTGCTTTTATAATTCACTTGGGTTTCAACCCTTTACTGGATAAATCCCGAAAACCTTTGAGCTAACAGCTCCCGCAGTACTCAGAGTAGCTAACTGAGCTTCTGCGGATATAACATTGGTGGCAGCGGTGGGATATCCAGAGTGAATTATTAAACGTGAAATAAACCCACGATTGGGAAAAAAAACATCGCTAATTACCAAGTTGTGAAATCTCCGCGTAGTGCGGAAAATCGAGACTCTCCACGGTAGAGAGAGTTCCGCGAACCAGGATCGAGAATCGTCGACAAGAGTTCGGGCGGACCACGAAGAGCGACCAAGGGCATCGTGGGCATCCCGTTATTCGGGCGAGATAACGGAAGAGAGTCTTCGCGGATCACTGCAGGATCCACGAGGAGCGTCGCCAGCAACTGGGACGTAGAAACAAGGGAGCCTAGAACCCCGAGGGTTAGACGTCAACAACAGAAGGGCATCCCGTAATGTGGAGGGTGAGCGCACTGTAAGTGACCTCCAATACCTTTAGTAGCAAGCTACAAAAACCGATAAGCCTTGTCGAAGCTGGTAGCACACGTTACCGAGTGTTCTGTTCACGATCACAATGCGACTCGACTTATTGTGCAAGTCAATCAGGGTCGTAAATCCTGATACCGAACGCGTGTGATTCGACACCGTGATGGCGTGATGGCGAACTCCCGCACCTCAAACTAATGTGGTGAAGGTGGTTAGTTGGAAATAATCGGAGATAAACTAAAAAACAATTTAGTTTATTCACAATTATTTACATCGATTAGTTAAGGGTAATGATTATTAATTGACGTTATTTCCGCGTAGCAATGACGACGGTTGATGATAAAGATGATCTCATGGAGATATTTCGGAGTAAGTATTCGCGAGAGGTAAGACTTCCGCGCTGGTCGGACTCTTGATGTTTCCTCTGCGAGGTTTTGACGGTTACTGCTGAAGAAAGATTTTAGACTTCCATTCGTGGTTGGCGACGAGAGCATTTCCCAAAACGGGGGATGCGATCCCACCTTTTCGCGCAGACGACAACTAATTTCATTGGTCAAAGTAAAAAATAGGAAAGTGGGTGGATTTTAGTTGTCACCAATCACGAATGAGAAATGTAATAACGGAAAATACTGGACAGCCCTGTTGAACATTTGGCTTGACCAGCGGGCAATTCCAGTGACGCACTCTTTACCGTACTAAAAAGTTCCGCGCTTGACTCGATCGTCGAGCGGACGCCTGGTAAATCCTTTTATTAGGGGTACATTGTGCGCCGATATGCGGGTGCTTAAAACTGGTCACGTAGATAGTTAAAAGGCGCTACTATTGTCTAAGGATATAGAAGATTAAAAGAAGAAAAAGTTGTATCTGCGAGCCAAATGTTAATTGCCCTGCACGTGGGCCATCGAGCGAGCGACTCATCGAGCAAACCCGTGCATGGACTTATCGACCCTTTTTTATGGACTTCAGGTAAGAGCGAGATACTCTTGCCTGTCGTGCCTTGGGAGAATGGGAATATATTTTATTATACATGACTCATAGCGTTGACTAAATTCTATCCTTTTTAAAATAAAATTAATAATTAAATTCTTGTTCGTTCCGTATGCGACGGAACACCGAGTGCCAGGAAAAGTATAATAAAATCCGTGGCGAACACCCCGACCGAGATGAGCACTCACGGCACACCGCAAGGTCAAGCAGGGGGAGAACCTCAAGGACAGGGCCAGGATCCCGGGATCGACGCGTTACGAACCGCGGGAAGCCTCGAACGGGTCTTGGGGGAAATCACGGACCAATCGAGACAGGCGCCGAGCGACAGCCTGCTCGGGAACCTGCTCCGGGAACGAGAGGGCACGCCTCACTCGTTTACAAGGGTGAGCACCCAGAGAGGGTTCTCATTCGGGAATAGAGCCGGATGGGAGGACGTCGACGTGAACATGTTCGCGCCGAGGCAGGGGGAGGTTACCCCGGCCATGGTTACCGACGAAATTAACCTAATGCGGAGAGCGCAGACAGGTCCCAATTGGGAGATCGAAAACGGGGTATTGGAAACCGCTGAGGAGTTCGGGATACCGCCCTTTGCCCAACCGGCCCTCCAAAGGGCACGACGGATTCTGTTCCCCACACTCCAGGCCGTGGACGAGGCGGGAGAGTCCGACAATCTCTCACAGGAGAACGGGCGGGCCGACGCCGAGGATGCAACGGCGCAACGGGTCGCACGGTTGGAGCGGCTACTGCAAGGGATGAGCACGCAGCACGCCAACGGGCGGCCGGCGGCAACACCCCCGCCGCTTGGACCCGCACCGGATGACTCGATGATCGAACGGCTGACGGCGATGGAGGAGACCGTGAGGGACATCATCCAGGAGAACCAAAGGGGGGGAAGGGATGCATCCCCCCCGAGGCGATCGCCACATCGTCGCCGAACCAGGGTGACGATGGCGGACGAGGAGGAACCGGAATATTTAGACCTGGGCTCAGCCCCCCGAAATATAAAAACCTTCGACGGAAATGATCCGACAAAGCTAGACGGCTTTATTTTATCCTGCGAGGCCGTATGGGGTATGGTGAAGCCCAAACAACGGTCTACCCTCCTCGCGCTGATACGGAGCAGCAAGTTGGAAGACCGAGCGACACGCGAAATGCGTCACAAGACGATCGTCACGTTAGGTGATCTACGCACCGAACTGGAAGCACTGTACGGGAAACGCGAGTCGCTCGCCTCCCTGCAGTACCAATTCTGCACGCTCCGGCAGGACGCAAAAGAAAACGTCTCGACATACGCTACCCGGGCCGAGACCCTCACGGTAGAGGTAATCGAGAAGCTGTGCGAAGGAGCCGACCATCGAGGCGCCCGTGCCATAGGAGAAGCGATCCGGAAAAGCGCACAGATGAACTTCGAGAACGGGCTAAAAAAGGAAATTCAGACCATCGTCCGCTCCCGTAATTACCAAGGGTTACACGAAGCCGTCGTGGCGGCCATCGAGGCCGAGAAAATGACGCTGGGACGTCCAGGCACGGCGCGACCGAACGGGAACGGTAACGGGGGAGGCAACTCCCAACAATCGCAAGGCGCGGCGGGGGAGAAAAAGGGCGCATGCTACACGTGCGGGAAAGCAGGGCACCTGGCAAAAAATTGCCGATCGGGAAGGCAGAGCCTCCCGGCACCCACACAGAAGGACGTGAACGTCGCGAGTGTCACGTGTAACTATTGTAAAAAAACCGGTCACGTATGGAAATATTGCCGGTCACGTAAGCAAGCGGAAAATAAGACAAATGAAAATAATAACAACAAAAAATCCGCCGAGCCGAAAAAAGAGCAAACCAGCGGACAGCCGGCACAGGAAGGGACCGTAGGGGCGTTCCGCGTCGATACCGTCACCGCCACAAACCGGCCCTTAAGGGGGGCCAACATCTACACAATCGAGGCAACGTCGTCACCTGTAGTCCAGACACCGAGTACAGGACGGTTGACGGTACCAGCGTTCCGAGGAAAAACCCGTTTAGAGCCAAACGGACCCCTCAAGAAGGTCAGCGTCTACGAGATACAGACGCCGGGGCCGCATGCGTCGGCCAGCGACTTCCACATTAAATCTCCGTCTAGCGTCGAGGGTATACTGACCCTAAAGGCCGACACCGGGGCTCAAGTGAGCCTAATACACGAAGACGTGTTACAACGCGACACGCCCGCCGAAAAAACGGCTGTCGAACTGACAGGGCTCGGGGGTGGCTCGTTGAACGCGTACTACGCCGCCCTCGTGGAGCTCGATACACCGAACGGGTCCGTGAAACACTGGTTTCACGTAATACCCCGAAATCTCCATATCCATACGCACGGCCTCCTCGGAATGGACTTTATAAGGGAAAAATAAGTCGACATACTCAGAGGCGAGATTATAAGGATCAAAGGGCATTGCATGCCCCTCGTGGACGGAAGTTTAAGTATAACCTTGCCGCCACGGAGCGAGAGCATCGCGTACGTATCAACGCTAAGCACCGACGAGGGAATCGTCGAGCGACGCAACGTCACCGAAGGCATCATACTCGGAGCGTGTGTGACCTCGCCTTAAGGTCACAGCTGTGTAGTGAGCCTGGTAAACACGACGTCGGAATACGTCCACGTTGAACGACCCGCTGTGACACTCGAGCCGCTGGCGTCAGCAGCGGAACTGCCCGGCGCGCTCACCACCGCGACTCGCGGAATTTGCACCGTCAGCACGGGAGCGGCCGGCACGCGACTCGAGAAACTACGAAAAGAAATCGACACCTCGCACCTCAACCAGGAGGAAGCGAGCTCGTTAATAGAAATATGCGACGAGTTCGCGGATATATTCCATCTCGAAGGGGACCAGCTGCCCTGTACCAACATGGTGGAACACAGCATCCCCCTCGAGCCCGGGGCACGACCTATAAAGGTACACCCTTACCGCTTACCGGAAGCGCACAAAAGGGAAGTACAGGAACAAATGAAAGGGATGCTAAAGGACGGCATTATCCAACCTAGTCGAAGTCAATGGAATGCGCCGTTACTAGTCGTCGCGAAAAAACCTGACGCAGCAGGAAAAATAAAAATGCGCGTAGTCGTGGACTTCCGCAAACTGAACGAAGTCACCGTCGGCGACTCATACCCGCTACCGCATATCGCGGAAATATTAGACCAACTGGGAAGAGCACATTACTTTACGACGCTCGACCTTGCCTCGGGCTTCCACCAAATTCCAATGGCGGAAGAGGACAAAGAGAAGACAGCCTTCTCGACACCCCAAGGGCATTTTGAATATATACGTATGACCTTCGGACTGAAAAATGCCCCACCGACTTTCCAGCGGTTAATGAGCACCGTGCTCGCAGGGCTCGAAGGGCTCAAATGCTACGTGTACCTCGACGACATAGTAATATTTGGGACCAACCTGTCCGAGCACAACGAACGGCTTCGCGAGGTATTCGGACGCTTAAGGGAAGCGAAATTGGCCCTTCAACCGGCCAAATGCCGATTTCTACGATTAGAAACTCGCTATCTCGGGCACATAATCTCGAGCGAAGGGGTACGCCCGGATCGAGCTCTAGTGACCTCCGTACGGAACTTCCCGACGCCCCGAGATGCCAAGGGCGTACAGTCCTTCCTAGGACTAGCAGGATACTACCGAAAATTTATCCAAGACTTCTCGAAGATCGCCAAGCCCTTAACGGAGCTAACGAAAAAAGATGTTAAATTCGAATGGATGGCGAAGCACGAACAGGCCATGGAGGACCTGAAACGCGCACTAACAACCGCCCCCGTGCTCCAATATCCGGACTTCGAGAAGCCCTTCGTGGTTACCACCGACGCCTCGGACAAGGCCATCGGGGCTATATTATCCCAAGGGCCAATAGGCGAAGATTTACCAATCTGCTACGCCAGCCGAACGCTAAATAAGGCCGAGCGAAATTATACGACCACGGAAAAAGAACTATTGGCAATCGTATGGGGAATTGCACTATTTCGCCCATACGTATACGGCACTCGGTTCACCGTAGTAACCGATCATAAACCACTTACGTGGCTATTCAGTGTCAAAGACCCTGGGTCGAGACTCATGCGCTGGAAAATAAAATTATCGGAGCACGAGTTCAACGTGCAGTACAAGGCGGGCAAGCAAAATACCAACGCGGATGCTCTCAGCCGTATATGTGTGGCAACCCGGTCGCACGCACACAAGGATACCGAGCAAGTACGTAGCAGTGACGGCGACGGCGAGACTCGACCGCACGAGGCAACGGTCAGCCAGGAGTGCGAGTCCGCGGACGGTCAGCCCGACGCGCCGTGCAACAAGGCGCACGAACGAAACTGCTCTGACAACGACTGTCCCAGCGAGGAGGAAAAAATTAAAATACTCCACGAGCATCACGACGCACCCCTCGGAGGACATCAGGGAACCACAAGAATGCTCGCACGAATAAAACTAAGGTACAACTGGCCCGGGATGCGAAAAGACGTAGAAGAGTACGTGGGCCGCTGCGACAAGTGCCAGCGCAATAAAATTCGGCCGGCAACAAAGGCGCCGTTAGTCATCACCGACACACCTACTCGAGCCTTCCAAAAATGCGCCATGGACATCGTAGGCCCACTACCGGAAACAGAAGCGAGAAATAAATATATCCTCACGTTCCAGGACTTGCTTACGAAATACAGCGTAGCCATACCGCTGGAAAATCAGCAAGCAAACGAGGTTGCGAAAGCGTTCGCAAAAGAAATAATCTGTCGGTACGGGACACCAGAAACCATCCTTACCGACCAAGGCACGAATTTTCTGAGCGCGATCTTTAAGGGGGTATGCAAATTACTACGCATAGAAAAAATACAAACCACAGCATACCACCCCGAGTCAAATGTGGCGCTCGAACGCTCGCACAGGACGCTCGCCGAATACCTTAAAGGGTATATAGATGAAGATTAGGGGAATTGGGACGAATGGCTACCCTACGCCATGTTCACATATAACACGACGCCCCACACGGCGACCGGATTTACGCCGCACTGCCTGATCTATGGCGACAACGCAGAGCTACCAACGTCCTTGAAAAGGGAACCCAGGCCCACGTACGCATACGACGATTACGTGCAAGAATTACGAGAACGGCTACGCGCGGCCTGGTCTACCGCGCACGATAACCTAAAAATAGCAAAGGAAAAAGCCAAGGAACAATACATCCGAATGACGGAACGTGACCTCGAAACATGCAAGACCGCCGACGACAAATATTATTGCAAACCCCGACACCCAGTCATGGCGATCACCGAAGACGCGCCATGCAGCATACGATTATACATCGAGGGTGCGGTAGGTCACGGACAACCGTGTCCGAAGAAAATCATACTCCTCACGCATACTCTCGTGATGGGTATGCGTCAGCCAGGGCAATGGCTGTACATAGCGCCGAGCGAAGAGACGGCGAGCGTCGGCTGCCAAGGAAAGCCGACGCAGCAGGAAATGCTCGACGGCGCGGGGCTGGTGACCCTCCAGGAACGATGCACAGTCACCACAGCGGCCTTCAAGCTCGAGACGGTGCGACGATGGAAGCAACGGATAAACGACACCTGCTATGTGCCAAGCTACAATCTTACCCTGCTCCCCGCCGAGGCAGAAGAAATACCGAAGACAATACGCGAAAGCCGGAAAACAACGCTCGAGCACGCGGTAACCAATCCGCGGGAATTAAACGAAGTCGGCACTCAGATAAGGAATATGCAAGAGAACCTGGACCGAACCACCATGCACGAAACGAGAAATCCCACGTCGCTATACCACGTGGTAGGACAATACTCCGTCGGTGCGGTCGCTCTCTTCACACTTGCCGGCTATATAATCATTAATGCCCTGTGTCGAAGGACGAAATCAGAGGCCATACGCCAGCCCAGTGCCGCTTAACCCAATCCCGCAGAACAAAAGGGAATTAACGGGAAAACACATTTACGTAAACAATTATTTGGTAAACAATATTTTACCAAACCTATTTTATTTTAACATTATATAATACATCATTTGAGGAGCCTCGGCGGTCAATACCACTCCGCCCGACGCCAGTCCATCTCGCCCCGCTCGGCCCGCCACATCCGGGATACCGGATCCTCGTCGTCCACGACCTCCGACTCCGAGTCCGAGGCGCCCGCTGGCCGATAGCCAGACACGGGACCCTGGACCGGCCACACACCGGATACCGGCTGGGAAGGTGCAACGCCAAGGTCGACACCGAACGGCAAGCCGCAGTCCCAGGGGATCATCGTACCCGACTGCAGCCCAAAACCCCCAGCGGTGGGCGAAGGCGAGTCCTCATTGACGGACGAATCGGTCCCCGAGAATAGATCCTCGTCAAGGAAATCCGAAAACCAATCCTCGTCGAGGAGGTCGGAAAACGAATCCCCGTCGAGGAGATCGGAAAAGGTATCCCCGTCCACGACGTCGGACAACGAATCCCCGGCCGAGGAAACCAAGGATGGCCGGGAAGAACCTCCACCGGCAGAAGACTCCTCCTCGGAGACCAGGTCGATGACCTCCGGCTCAGGGGGAACAACTGACCCGGCACCAACGTCCCCCACGACCTCGACGATCTCGACCTCCGGGCTCGGGGGACGACGGGGCCCATCCTCAAGATCCTCCTCCGGACTATACGCTGCCTCCCAACAGCACAGCGCAACACGCCTCCTCTGAAAAAAAAGGAGGAGAAACGGAGATTTCAAAATCGTCCAAAGCAAACGCCTCGGTAAAATACAAAAACAAAAAAAAAATTCTAAGAGACTTACCTTATACGCTGGCGGATCCATAACAGCAGAACAAATTGAAGCCGATAGTGGTCGTAGTCACAATGCACGAAAAATTGCGAAATGCCCAGCTGATATAGGCACGAAAACTCGTGATCAGCACTTCACCGGACATCACCCCGCGACCGTCAGCAACTTCGGCGGCGCAGCCCGATCCCACGCCGCACCGGCCGCGCAAACAGCCGTCCGGAAAAATCTCCACCGACTCTTATTCTACTGTTTAATAAATAACTTAAGACCTAAAAAGGAGACACGGGGTACATCGAAAACCCCGCCGGTTACGAGCAAAAGAAATCGTAAATTTCTTTTCCCCTTAGGGGGGAGGGATGTTGTACCCCGGGTCAACGCCCGACGCGCATCGATTCAACTCGGTTACCCGATAAAATAAATCGATCAACTAAAGGCGAATCGATTCGGTAATTAATAATGAACGGCTACTTTTTTGAGAAAACCTATCGGACGTTGTACCTCGGGTCAACGCCCGACTATCTGAGGAATGCGCTTACCCACACAACGCATTGCGAAATACGGAAGAAGCGAGCGCGCGACGCATTGCGAAACACGGAAGTAACAAATAACATTCAAGAAATTAGCAAGTAACTAGCCGAGTCAGCTATTGGGAAATATCGGAAACCCGGAAGCAATAATTGTTTAAACAATTACGAAATAGCTGACAGTGTCAAAATTAAGCTGACATGCCTGCTCTTACTCCTATATAAAGGACCACAAGCAGGCACTCAGCAGTCTAGTTTAATCTGAACATCGTTACGGTCAGTCAGATATACCGTAACTTATATACACTCTTCGGAAGGAAGATAAGCGTACGAAGTGTACTACACAACTATTGGTAAATAATCACGAACAAACCATTGTAATTAATATTGATATAATAAATCGTGCTTTTATAATTCACTTGGGTTTCAACCCTTTACTGGATAAATCCCGAAAACCTTTGAGCTAACAGCTCCCGCAGTACTCAGAGTAGCTAACTGAGCTTCTGCGGATATAACACAATCGTCTCACATAATTTATCGGCGTTGGGGACGTAGCGTACCCATCGCTCGGGCCGCCAAGTTTGTGTATCAGACTCGACGCTCCGCAATAGCTATCCCTGGCCTGAGTGTAAGCTATCGTGCTCAGGCTTCATGGCACCGGGGTATGGTGCGTTATAACGATGCTTCTAGGTATACCAGGCGACATCCTAGAATACTTTCAGCCTTACCTCCTCAACCTGGGGCTCTGAGGAGGCAGACCATGATCCCTAGCTGACTACATTTAGGGTACCGGGGGACGGGGGTAGGCCAACGATACCCTGAGCAACCGTCAATCCGAAGAAGGGATGCGGTGGTGTGGAAGGACTGACCCAGGTACCCTGTTCAACCGGTAATGGCCCACGAGGGGTTGCTGAGGCACGGGGGACTGACCACACATACCCTGAGCAACTGGCAACTCCAAGAAGGGATACCGGGGAACGGGAGACGTGCCAGATCCAGTGAGCAACCGTTAAGCCCACGAAGGGTTGCTGGGGGCCGGGGACTGACCAAGATACCCTGAGCAACCAGCAATCCCTAATGAAAAAGGTGCCAAGTCGCAGAAGTAGGTGCGAGTGAAGTCAATAACATCACGTGGAATGCCTGTCGGTTGTGTTCCGCGTCTGAGGAACACAACGTGGACAATTAGGGCGGTGCGAGTGCCCCACGGGGCCCAAGTACAATGGTCCAGCTGGACTGAGTGCTCGTATCGCTAAAAACAAAAACCAACCAAACCAAACCTCACATAATTTGATGAATTTTCCGTTTCAATTTTGATATCCGATAGTGTGCCTGACACTGAGAGTCTTGTAGCACGTGGTAGAGAGCATGCCAGGATATACGAAGAGTTATAGAACCGTTTTAAGTACTCACGATAAATATTTTATTAAACGTTGTTGAGCGTCGATACAATTGTTGCGATACTTCTGTTTAGCTCTTACTCCGCCAGAACGTCGAAACTTAGCCTTGCAGAGCTACTCCGTAAGATTGTCGAGACGTTGCCGCGCAGGGCTACCGGAGACTTCCGTCGAACAGAGCTTTGCTCCCTCCGCAGAGTACTGACGAGGTGTTGCAGCTTATGAGACTGGTGGAATAACTGGCTCTTGTTAAAAAAGGCTTAGCTTATATACTAATTCACTTCCTATGCTTCCTATGGTTAGGCGTGTAGTGTGGTGGGGTTAATATGATTCCTGAAATATTGTCCTAATACAAAGAGAAATGCATAGATGCTCTTTAAGCGGTCTCTTTGGTTTGGAAGAATTATTATATGATTTTTCGGTAGCGATGCACTTTTAAAGTGGTGAATTTTAAGTATACTGCTTAGCGCTGCGGTAATAAGTGTCGCGCGTTGAAGTGAAATTATGATCGAAAAATAATATCTTGGAAAAGAGTGCGCATGGTGCATCTAGGCGTCTCTCTGATAAAAATAATTCATATTTGGGTCTACTAGAGCCGCTGCGTCTTTGGTAGGAATGCTGCGGCACGTTAAAAGCGTGCCGCGGTGGCAAGTATGGCGCGTGGGCGATTAGTTATGAGCGCCACTAAGTGGCTAGACGCGTGGCTAGAAGCAAATGTGTTCCCAAGTTTGAGGCTAGCGTGCGCCGCTCTGTATGAGTGCGGCTCGGGAGGGTCTATGAGATTCATTCATAAACTTGGGTGTTTGGATGCACGGAGGTGCTGCTCGGAAGAGCTTAAGAGATAAATTCAAGACGCACTATCCGGGTGCGTCGAGATGCTGCTCGGGAGAGCCTACAGTTTTTCATAAAATATACTACGTGGTTACGTAACACACATTGCTTTGAGTCCACGTCGCTAAGCCAGATCCTGCAATGATATAAAAAAAACCCTTTATAATATTATCGTCAAACCACTCTGTGAAGAGTAGCCTCCAAAAATTATTTGCGTCGAGGTACAACCCACCTATCCATTTCTCGACGAACGGAAAGTCCTCCGGAAAATCAGAACCATTAGCGAAGAATGACGAAGTGTCTTGGCTTGTTAGTTTTTCCGGTTCTATTACAAAACAATCTACGTCGGATTCTGCGATATCAGGACCGTTGACTTCACTGCCATTTTTCACGGAATCATGGCTTCCGGCAGATCCTGATCCTTTCTTCCTGAATCTTCTTCAGTGGTGATGCATCATTATTCTCGTTTTTTTCCTCCAGATCGATTTTTGTTTATTTTATATATTTCGGGGTTGTAAAATAATGATTGTTTCACTTTTTGCACCATATTTCTTACACTTGCTCGGGATCGTCTTCGTCTTTTTTTCGCTTTGTTTTTTTTTTGTGCTACGGGTTGGAATCAAGCTACATTTTCGCTCTCTTAAGCGTCCCAGCAAAACGGACTCCATGCCCTGCATAAATCTCGGCGCAGGTAGCTCTGATTCATTGTCGAACATGTCGATTTTGACGATCTTGAACCAATTGTGATTAGTCGCGTTTGAGTCTCTAGCCATTGAAAATTGCTCAATAGCTACCACCGACCACAGTGGATAATACGGCATCAGACTCTCAAGTAAATACTGTAAAAATTTGGAACAGTAGTAGCTGTTAAGGGGATTCTTACCGCTACTTACCTTTTCGATGCTTGCCATTTCATCGTCGTATATCTTCTTGAAAAATCGGTAGACCGGCGATAATCTCAAAGATATATTTGTTCGTCTCGATCTCTTGAGATACTTTTTTCAATAGTCAAAACGTGTCAAAATTGCCATCTATTTCTTTGTACGCAATCGGTTTTTTTTATGTTTTCTTGGCCGAAGATCGCTGCAATTTCACGAAATACGACTAATGCCTCGTCGAGAGTTTTGCAATGGATCGGGGTAGACGTAGACTTCGCAACGACATGCTGTTTGTTCCTCGAGGTGTCGATTTTTGCTCTTTCTCATAACGGTTCGCAGCTAGTGAGTTGAGCACACATGGAGAACAGTTAATCCCAATTACAAAAAGGCCTCGCCGTCCGATATCGCATTAAAAATATGTGTAAGATATTCCGTTATCGACATATTGTTGAACGCCTCAACGTGGCAAGTATTAAAGCCATGCTAAAATCGGTTTCGATATATTCGATGATGGGTACGCGGGATGTCAACGCTTTTAAGGCGAATATAACGACCGTCTCATCGTCGTCGGATAACCTTTCCGTCCTGGATGAATTTTCGTCGGCCGTCAGATTTTCGGTTCGCTTGTTATCTCTTGGCGCGCAATTTTTTTACCGACGGGTAATGCGATTGTGTAATATCAAATTGGTCTCGCGGTAACTGTTGGTGGGGCAACAATCGATCCGGCAGAATCAAGAAAATAGTGTCGTTTACCTTTTGGTTGGCGAATCAAAATCTTCAATTGTTCTTCAGTGAACAAAATCATTGAAAACGGATGTACCGAGTAATCCTGAATGTATGCTGGATATACTTTTCCTGGCCAAGATACCTGAAATTGCCGGATCCGTTTGATACTGAACGTGATGCGATCCCGATCCAAATTGTTCTCCGAATGATTATCGCTCGATATCGTTTGAAATGTCGTGGATCTCAGAGCGTGAGTTAAATGCCCTGTTCTCAGTTGATTTTCATTCGCAACACCCAACATTAGCAGTTTCTTTTTACCCGCGCTCATAGTTTTCAGTTCTTCACTAATCCGCTTCCGATTCTGTCCTTTCACGAATCACGGGTGTTGTTTGCCGGGTAAGTGCTTCACCTCGTTTTGGCGCAACACTAGCATCGTGGTCGGTTTGAATGGCGCAAATATCGGTTCGTTCATGATTAACTTGAACCTTGTGCACGTCGAAAACTTGCACTTTGCGTCTGCGTTGTTAAAACGAGCTCTTTCACTTCCGCAACATGCTTTTTTAACATATTGTAGCATCGCCCAATATGTTTATCTGTCGAGCGTTTCGCATAACCGACTAAAATTTGCTGGCATAACTCCAACCAAATGCCATCAGTTTTTTTGCGAGATCAACCGAGAAAATTGTTAGTATACTCATAAATTGTTGTGACATCTGTAATATTATCGGCAATGCAGCCCGCAAGCATTTCGGCCATCACAAACTTTTTTTTTGGATCCCGCACTAAAAAAATATATATTAATGTTTCACTATTTCAGAATAATGAAACATAAAAATTTGTTACCGGAACCATACAAATAGTACAAGAGAAGAAGCTATATTCAAAAATGTTAAACTTAGTGGAAATTTGAGATTTGTCGGAGAAGTTAGGCATCGTCTAGGCTGAGCTAGGCTATGTGTATACCCCAGACGCGATAGGCCTAGGTTTGTAGCTCAAGCTGGTGGTCATTGAAGCTGGTGGCTCTTTGCTCCAAACAAAGCGGGGCTAACGTGCCGTTACGCTCCAGAGCACAGAGGTGGAGTGGGAGTTGCTCAAGGTGGCAGCGCATAGCGACAAGGAGTTCACAAGCGTGCTAACTCGGAGAGGGGGCAAGAATTCGACCATACGGCTGTACGCAGTGACGGTGTTACGAGCTGATCGACATATCATTAAATTCACTAAAAGTAGCAATTTCGGACATTTTGAACCCGCAAAATCCCAGTTTTCCGAGATATCGTCAGTTAAAAAGTTCAGAAATTACAAATAAAAAAACATAAAAATAAATAATGCATAAAAAATACTACTTATAATATTATTGTTAAGAATGGTTTAAACTGAGAAATGGCGAAGATCGTCTCATTATTCATGGCACTTTGGTACGAACGTTGAATTTGGTACACAGGTAGTAATAAGTCTCCTCAATACGTAGGATGCAATTTCGTGAGGGGACGAGGCTATAAAACAATTATTTATAATTGGTCAATAACCCTGACCGAGATAATTATCAAGAATTCTTTTTAAAAAAATCTCGAAGATTTTTTATTTGTTTAATAATTATTAAACATTATGCAATCACCCACTCCTGTCGCAAAATTGCATGTTACGTGTTCAGAATACTCAGTATCATAATTCCAGGAAATATTAATAATTAAACAATCGGATCTATTTCTTGGGATAAATAAATAGTTCGGCCAGCTCGCCTTGCACTTGCCTTACACGCCCAACGCTTACTGTACACCTTGGAAAGCCATTAAAGCCCATCGATACCACTACACCTACGGACTTCTTACTTGGCTCTCCCTGGACTACTCTCGGCTACACAACCCGCACTTTTCAGTGCGATTAAACGTAGACTTCGGAAATTTCACGCGCTTTCGACTTCGGCTGTCCACGGATCATCTCTCCGGGTCGGATCGCACTTACCAGTGCGAACGACGCCGACATCTCCACGGATCTTCGACTCGGCGAATCCCCGGACTTTCATCGCATCGCACAAGTCTCGCTCTTTTCAGAGCGAGATTCGTGAAATACAATCCGCTCTTTTCAGAGCGTTCATACGAACTTCGGCCCAACCTATTACACCAACTTCCTCTCCCCATCGCCCCGATTATTGCGCAACGTTCGTGCTCCCTTTCGGGCGCACGCCTGCCAATATCGGGAGTCGAGGCAACCTCCTCCTGTCTTCCGGTTCGCACCCCTATTTCGTCCGCCTCCTACTCACCTCCAGCCGTTAACGTGCTCCTGCGACAGGAAGCATCGAACGGCCGAGGCTGTAGGAGTGACCCCGCTTCCCGGTATTCCTCCCGACTCATCGTGTCGGTTGCCCACCACACGCGACAAACGAGTCTCCCCCTTTGCCGGGCAGATTTCGAGTCACTCTACCACGATCTCGCCCACGCTCGTACATGCCAAAACGTGCCGGGCGTAAGCGCTTCCTCGCTCACGCGAAGTTCCTCGCGGACAAGCGCCGGGCTCCACGGGGACTCGACTGGCTCCTCCAACAGGAGGCTGAGGAAGCCGCGACTTCCGCGGTTTGCGCTCGAGAGGCCCTCCCGGTCCTGCTCCGAGAACCCCCGCGCGCTCCGCCTCCGTGGCTCTGCGACGCCGCGACTCCGTCACCCACTCGCGAGAACGCTAGGCCGCGCATCGTCGCCGAGATCGTCCTAGACGCCCAGGCCCGGTTTACGCTCGTTCGCTCGGTCGAACCCTACGTCCCGGAGCGAGTAACGCCGGGACCTCCCCCACCCGACATACCGTACGTCCCTTCCGGCCCACCGACGATCCTGCGGGATCTGGTCACGCCGGACGCCTCTGACAACGTCGCACCCGCCGACGTGGACTTAGTTTGAACCCGTTTGCTTTCTACCGGTTTGGCTCCTCTTTCTTTACTCATTTTCTTTTCTCCCTCGATTAATATCTTGCTAACCTCGACTCACGGGAGTCGGAGTTAACACCACCACATATTCGCACATTCTTGAGTTATCAATAAGCGAGCACGATGCCGAAGACTCGGAGATATCATAAAGATCGAACTAAAAATTTCGAGCCATATGGTAGATTATTGTGCGCTATTGCGTCAAAGACGCATGTACTCGTACGGCCACCGCATAATTTGAACGGTGCCGATTTAAAGGAGGTAGCCAAAAAAGTGTGGACCACCCCGGAACCTCCAAAAAAAAGAACGGAATATTTGCGGGTCCACCTCCGGGAAAATTTCCAATTTTACGTGGACTACGTAAGATCGGAAAGAGTTCCTGCAAAACTAACTGGAAAAACAAAATTGTAAGTACTATATTTTATTTAATAAAATTAATCCATCGGAGTAAGCCATGCAGTAGTGCGTAGATTACATCGATGGACCAATCTTACTGTATTAATCCATCGATTTAATCTAGGCATGACTGCGAAACTTACACACATATATGTGTGTAAGTTTCGCAGTCATGCCTAGATTACATCGATGGATCAATTCAGTAAGATTGGTCCATCGATGTAATCTACGCACTACTGCGAGAATACGCTGATGGATAAATTCAGTACGATTAATCTATAGATTAATCGTACTGAATTTATCCATCAGCGTAATGTATGCAATAGTGCGTAGATTAAATCGATGGATTAATCCAGTAAGATTCGTCCATGGGTGTAGTCCTCGCAGTAGTGCATAAATTACGCCGATGGATAAATTCCATAAGATTGGTCCATCGATGTAATCTACGCGAAAATTACTGTAATCTACTGCGAAAATTACACACATGGACCAATTGTACTGCATGTATCCATTAGCTTAATGTACGCAGTAGTGCGTAGATTAAATTGATGGATTAATCCAGTAAAATTGGTCCAGCGGTGTAATCTACACAGTAGTGCATAGATTACGCCGATGGATAAATTCCATAAGATTGGTCCATTGGTCTAATTCTCACAGTAGTGCATAGATTACATCGATGGACCAATCTTATGGAATTTATCCATCGGCGTAATTTATGCACTACTGCGAGGACTACACCCATGGATGAATCTTACTGGATTAATCCATCGATTTAATCTACGCACTATTGCATACATTACGCTGATGGATAAATTCAGTACGATTAATCTATGTGTGTAAGTTTCGCAGTCATGCCTAGATTACATCGATGGATCAATTCAGTAAGATTGGTCCATCGATGTAATCTACGCACTACTGTGAGAATTACACCGGTGGACCAACCTTACTGAATTGGTCCACCGGTGTAAACTACACATTACTGCGAAAATTACACACATGGACCAATTGTACTGCATGTATCCATCAGCTTAATGTACGCAGTAGTGCATAGATTAAAATGTTGGATTAATCCAGTAAAATTGGTTCAGCGGTGTAATCTACACAGTAGTGCATAGATTACGCTGATGGATAAATTCCATAAGATTAATCCATTGGTCTAATTCTCACAGTAGTGCGTAGAGTACATCGATGGACCAATCTTGTGGAATTTATCCATCGGCGTAATTTATGCACTACTGCGAGGACTACACCCATGGACGAATCTTACTGGATTAATCCATCGATTTAATCTACGCACTACTGCATACATTACGCTGATGGATAAATTCAGTACAATTGGTCCATGTGTGTAATTCTTGTGTTAGTGCGTAGATGGGAGGAAATATAATTATGCATTTTTTTTAATGGATGATGCATTGCCTGTGTAATATTGTATTCGCAACGCAATCAAATAAATATTTTCCTCTACAGCACAACACATTACAATCTGGGGGCCTCGGCGTCAGAGTCTTTCCGACGATGGAAGGAAAATCTCGAAAGGCAAAGGTTGGTATTTTTTTATGGTATTTTTATTGTACTCATTTAATAAAAAATTTCGTATGTATTTCTAGAAGCAGCTGCGTATTGAACAATGACAAGGACACGGGCAACGAGAAAGAGAAGGAGAAAGAGAAGGAACAAGAGAAGGAGAAAGAGAAAGAGAAGGAAAAAGAGAAGGAGAAAGAGAAGGACACGGACAAGGATAAGGATAAGGACAAGAACAAGGACAACGAGGAGGTGAAGGTGAAGGAGGAGGTAGCCTACGACTCTATCGAGGCCCTCTTAGCCGCCCTCCACGGGGAATAATATTAAGGTGAGTAAAAGGAAAATCAAGGTCATATATTAATGCTGACAATAACAATAACTGATTGAAATTTTTTTTACAGACGGAAACCCCACCCTCACAATTTATTTTTATTTTATTTTTAAGATTTTTCAACAAAATTTTGTATTAAACGTAAAATAAAAGAAAAATTAAAAACAAAAAAAAATAGTGTGTGTCAATATTATTTTTATCCTGAGTGTCTGGGTGTGTATGCGTGCTTGCAAATGTCGCTTCCTCATAAAAGTTGAAAGTTGAAAGATGAGAGTTGAAAGTTGAAATTTTTATATCACTTTCTCAAAATGGCCCTGCACTCGAAAAGCTCCTTCTATGTGAAAGCATTTACTATATTTTTGGCTTCCTCACAGAGGAAGCTTTTCGAATAAAGGGCCATTTTGAGAAACTTATATAAAAATTTCAACTTTCAACTTTCAACATTCAACGTTCAACGTTCAACGTTCAACGTTCAACGTTCAACGTTCAACGTTCAACGTTCAACGTTCAACGTTCAACGTTCAACGTTCAACGTTCAACGTTCAACGTTCAACGTTCAACGTTCAACGTTCAACGTTCAACGTTCAACGTTCAACGTTCAACGTTCAACGTTCAACGTTCAACGTTCAACGTTCAACGTTCAACGTTCAACGTTCAACGTTCAACGTTCAACGTTCAACGTTCAACGTTCAACGTTCAACGTTCAACGTTCAACGTTCAACGTTCAACGTTCAACGTTCAACGTTCAACGTTCAACGTTCAACGTTCAACGTTCAACGTTCAACGTTCAACGTTCAACGTTCAACGTTCAACGTTCAACGTTCAACGTTCAACGTTCAACGTTCAACGTTCAACGTTCAACGTTCAACGTTCAACGTTCAACGTTCAACGTTCAACGTTCAACGTTCAACGTTCAACGTTCAACGTTCAACGTTCAACGTTCAACGTTCAACGTTCAACGTTCAACGTTCAACGTTCAACGTTCAACGTTCAACGTTCAACGTTCAACGTTCAACGTTCAACGTTCAACGTTCAACGTTCAACGTTCAACGTTCAACGTTCAACGTTCAACGTTCAACGTTCAACGTTCAACGTTCAACGTTCAACGCTTTCTGTCATAACGGCTGTCGAATCTGTACTCGAGGCGAAAAAATACATAGGGTATCATAGAGTATTTATCGGGAAGCAAAGAAGTTACTGTTTAAAAATACGCAAAATCACCCATTTTCGTAATTTTGGCTATATAAATGCCCGATAAACTGTTTCGTTAGCCGTCACTCCGGGATTGTATTCTATGTATTTTTTCACGCTGATCACAAATCTGACACTTTTTTATCCGTAGATTAATATTCAATACGGAAAAATGCGTCTTGAAAAAAAAAAAAAAAAATCATGAAATTCAAAAAATTAAAAATAACATAAAATTTAAACGGCTCGATCGATTTTCTTGAAATTTTAATGGGATCATCGGGTGATCATATTCCGTCTGTGTACGCGTTTTTAGCCCGATGGCTAAAAAAATTGCGAGCGCTACAATGCGCACAGACTTTTTCGAAGAAATAAAAAATGGCATACAAAAGAAACAACTGAACATTTTTTGATGAAATTTTGCAGAAACTATTAACCACACATGCTGTGTGTGAATTTTCAGCTTGATCGGTCGAGACACACACACACGCACGCACATCCAAAGCAAAGATGTTTTGGAACATTCTGAACACGTTTTCCTTAAAATCTCGACATTTTTTTTCACCATCACAAACTTCCTCTATGAGGAAGCAAAAAAAAACAAAATATAGACGGTACAACATTTTTTATAAAATATTGTTCATAAAAATTATTTTCCTTGCAATGTTAGCGGATAAAATTTTCTTAAGAATAACCTGGGGACATCTCAAGCTCCTGTAGCAATTCTCGAAATGGCACTTCAAAAACTCAAAGGCAATGCATTTATTTCAATGGTGTATACATTCTTATAACTGCATTAGATAACTGCATTAACAGAGCTGTTCCTAAAGAAAGTTATCACAGTGTGACGAGATTCGTTGTTGAGTGGATGATATCTATTCACCTAGCTCAAGCACTGCTCAAATTGGCTACCATTCCTTTGGAGACAGAGACGAACACGCTTCATTAGATTAGTTTGACACCACTCCAGCATCTCCGGTGTTACCGTATCCACGGCGGTCTGAATCCTCTCCATGAGGTCGTCTTGATCGCGCGGTAGAGTTCTGCCGTACACGACGTTCTCGAAGTGACCCCACAAGAAATAATCCAGCGGTGTCAGATCGGGTGATCGTGCTGGCCATCGAGTCTCTCCTCCAGCACCGATATATCGGCCTCCGAAGATTTCGGTTAAGCGTGCTCGAGTATCTAACGCTGTATGAGCAGGGTGCCCATCGTGCTGATAGTACATGTTCCGTCGAATGTCCATCGGCACGGCTTCCAGCAGCTGGGGTAACTCCTCATTAAGCAGATGTAGATATGTCTGCGTTGATACTCGATTCGGAATTACAATCGGTCCAAGCTGTAAAATTATTATTAACGGTGGGAATGAATGAAATGTCGGAGGCAAGGACGACGGAATGAGGAAGCGTACTTTTTTTGAAGTAGGAATCATAGTCAGGGACAATGCGGAATATAATCACTTTTAGTAATAAAAAAACAATTCCTGACTGCGCTAAAATAACCACATTCCTTGCGTGCAATACGGTCGGAAAATAGCCTATTATTGACCGATGATCATTATTAACATGTCCGCATGCACGGTACGATTTCATTACTCCCGCTGGAAACTCTATTACTCCCGGGGGAGTAGGGAAGCCCGGGGCGAGACGGGCCCCCTAAGCAAATAATGCGGCAACACCGCTGCCGAAGGCATCATTTATTGGTTGTCATCCAATAATGATATTTTCACAGTTTTATAGCGCGTCCGAAAAATATATTGTCTGGGGCAAGACGGACTACCCTTAAATTGTTCACTTTTTTACCCCTTCCTGTACTATCCATACATCTTGAGTTTCTCTACTTCTACCTGTCAGTAATGCTCATGCGCCACTAATCCGCCATTGCAGCCTTCTAGTTGTCTTGTTTAGGGTGGCCCATTATGCACCGCGTCGGCCCGATTTTTTGCTAGCCCATCTTGCCCCGGGGCCCATCTGGCCCCGGTCTCCCCTACTAGTCATTGGCGAAGATGACGATTTTGCGGCGCAAGAAATGTTATTTTAACGAAATCGGAAAAAAATATTGTATGCCACAAGGGACGAAGTGCATTTTCACCTCGTGTGAATTTCTGCCCTCGCTTCGTTTGGGCATCAAACTTCACACTCCGTGAAAAGACACACTTTCCTCCCTTGTGGCATAATATACTATTGTATGATACAATGCTCCTGTACACGGGAAACACTTAGGATTCGCTGCTCGACAGGGTTAAAACAGGGACTGCGAAAGTCTTTCAATGGTTTAAACGAAACAAATTATCTTTGATCATTAAAAAAAGGGACCTTCGGATGCTACGCGGATAGTGTACCGAAAGTGAGAGAAATTGAGGTCCTACCAAAGTGATAGAGAATGTCGAGAATGTCATAAACTTAGAGATTGTCATAGATTGTCACACGAGATGAAGTGCTTATGTTGACAACATCTTTAAAAAATCTTAGATTGTATACCTGATCAGGAGCAAGACATCTACTGAATATCGATATATTAAAACTTATCTACAGAACTCTTTTTGTATCTCTGTAAAGTCACGGAATTATATGTTGGGGTGGAGCTACCTGAACGGTTATTAGAGCTTTAGAAGGTTTAAATAGGAGAGTGTTAAAAATTGTGTATAAAAAGAATAGAAGATTCCCGACGAAGCAGCTGTATAGTTATACCAGTTGGTTTCCGATAATCCCTGCCCAGAGATTGACATGCCAGCGGACTTGGTGACTACGCTCTCTGACTCGACGCGGATTCCGATGTTTGTTCGACCAAACGTGCTCGTTGTGGACATTGCGGCAACCGCTTTGCGTAAATGATGCCTCGTCGGTGAACAGAATACGCGCGGGAAATTCGTTGTCGGCTTCATAATGCCTGAGAAGCCATTGGCAATATTCCACGCGACGTGGAGGATCCCCCGGGTGGAGAGTCTGGACCGGCGTCTTGTGAAAAGGCTTCAGGTCGTTACTTTTTAAAATTCGCCACACCGTCATTCGGCTCATCCCCATCTCGCGGGCCACAATTCTTGTCGACGTTTCCGGGTCTTGTTGAACGTTTCGGAGCACGCGTTCCTCTCTCCTATTTACCCGTTGGCGTACACGGGGTCCTCCATTCTGACCGCGTAATGGAAGAATATTTCCTGTTTCTGATACCCGGCGTTCTGCCGCGGCCATCACTGCCTCGCTCGGAAATCTTACCGCGTTCGGGTAAAGTTCCCGGTATCGTCGAGCAGCTTGCACTTGATTGCCTTCAGCCCAGCCCAAGCACTTCACCATATTAACGTATTCTTGACACGTGTAATCTGCCATCCTCGACGAATGCAGTGAACAGACTGCACTTCAGCCGAAATCAATAAACAATTGATTGCAACCGACCAGTTACACCCGGAATACATCTCCATAAAGAGACGCGGTTTACGTAAGCTTTAGTGAGTAGAGGAAATCTATGTAATTTCACCGCAAGTACCTTTGCATTGCAAAATGGACAAATCATTTAATGTCAAGGAAGTAATAACGAAACCAGCATGGAGGGGTGGTTTCGTTATTACTTCCGTCTACGCTCCATTTCAGCTCGAATGTTGGTGGTACTCCGTGAATAAAAAAAATATTATAAATTATGAAGGTAATTCGACTTATATCCCGGAAGAAAAGAAATTCATCGAGAAACTTGTTTTGGTCACTCCAATATTAAATCGAAATTTTTCCGTTAAAAGACGGAGCTAGCTTACATTCGATTGTGCCGATAGGGCTGGTTTACGGAAGCTTTAGTGAGTAAACGAAATTTAGCTAACTCGACCGGAATTGACCCAACACCTACGATTCTTCGATCGCAATTAATTGTTTTTCTTCGAATGTAATTTTTAACCAAACCAACGTTGAAATTAGGGTTATCCGATGAGGAAATAACCCATCTACATTGTGTCTTAGCGGGGGCATTGGTTTCATTAAACTTGAGCAAAAAGAAAAAAAAATATATTCATCGATCGCATGAACAGTGGCAGTAACCAAAATTGTTTGGCTACAGTCCTACCGCTCATACGATCGATAAATTATTTTTTCGTTTAGTACACAATAAGTATGTTTACCACATTTAGGCTCATTTTATTTATTTTATGTTTATTGTATTGTATGTTTTATTAACTTCCCTAGGGATTGCAAGTTTTTTTTTACAAGGTTGAGTCCTTGTTACAACTTGGTTTACATACTCCCTTCTCTTTCTTTTTAACACATTTATCTTTCACTCCTCGCTCTTTTCCTTCTCAGTCTCTTTAGTCTACATTTCCTCCAGTTTCTCTCTGTCTCTCCGCTGTGTTTCACTTCACTTTTCCCTTTCTCTTCGCTCCTATTCTTCTTTGGTTCTCCTCTCTCCACGCTCTCCTCGAGATCCTCCACTTCTTTTACCCAGCTTTCTCTCCTCGCGTCGTTTCGTCTCTCCTCGCATATTGCGTCGGCGAGGGTACCGTAGAAGGTTCGCGATCTGACGACACTGGCCAAAAAATTGTCGAGCTGTACGTGCAGCTGGGTCGGCACGACTTTGTGCGGCTGATTCGAGGGCTAGTTGCCTGCGCCCGGATTAGACAGTCCGGGGTCTCGATCATCCGACTCTGATGCGACCGATGACGAATCCTTGGATTCCGATAGCGGTTCCCTTCCATCCACATTCCATCCACTATTTATTTATTTTATTTATTTTATTCATTATTTTATTCACACCATCCTTTTATTCATTATTTTATTTATTTTATTTATTGTATTTATTTTATTTATTTTATTTATTTTATTTATTTTATTTATTTTATTTATTTTAATGTCACAACATCACTTTATCCATTTGGAAATTTACCGTTCACTGTCATAGGTTACGTCAACCGAGATGACATTTCGTCGCGAGACTATTTTCACGCGCGTAGGAACACCGCGCGTTACCCCTCCAAAATCGACAGATGAATGCAAGCCCGACGCTCTGACACGCACACATTCAAACTGCGCACACGGATAGGGAAACTTTGAGCCTTAATAACTCGGCCAATTTTTATCGTAGAAAAATTAAAAAAAAAGGAAATTACTCGGGCTGACGCGCTCTACCAGTATGTTCAATACTCTATACTAGTTACGGGACACCCTGTATATGTCGTAAATCGAACTTGATGTTTATCTACTGAACGAGAAAACATTTTAACAACTGCATCTGTTTCCATCTTCCCAGACCTTCCAGTATGATTTCAAGTACAATTTTTTCATGATCAGCGAGCCATCCTGCATATCCAACTGGATCACTATTGTTTTATTTTTCCACAAATTGCATCCAGCACAAAAACTACTCATTACACACGCATCAACCACTTTACCGGTGTACTTGGTAAAGAAAGTTGAAACTCCGAATAAAGATGAAAATCCTCATTTTTTCCATGTGCCATCTCCAGATACGGCGAATTCATTTTCTACTTTTCCTTGTTATTGAAGGACTTCCTTTTCTTGATTAACCGCAATCGACAACACTGTATCAAAAACGGCCGAAGAAGCTAAGTGAATATTTTCTAATATGGAATAGTACGTGTTCAAAGCAAAACCTTGTCCCATATCCATCAGTCCACAGAAAATTCTATAGCCTTCATAACCGACTCCCAACAAACGCATCACGAAAACTAAGCGACGATTTATTTCGTAGGCTTTACCGATTTTTGGGCATGAATCTATTTCTTTTTCTTTCTCACACTTGCACGCCATAGAAATTTTAAAGCCCAATCCTCGTATATCACGTTGATGGAAAGTCATTGTACTTTTGCACTCTTTACAAATAACAGCCGAAGAAATGGTTGAACATACTGTGACGGCCTCAGGTTTGCATATATGTAGACGACGAGAATAATAGAAAAATATGGGTGACAATAGCGTAGTGGTTAGCGCTCTTACTTAGGAACCGAAAAGCCCGGGTTCGAATCCCGGCAGTCACCATATTTTTCTATCATTTATTCTTGGACAAACCGTCAGAACATCGACCATCACCAATCCTCCGAAAGTATCGGCTCGGTCGTTACAATACACTCACAAAATTCAAAATACAATACAAAACAGTCTGTTCAACGTTCACTTCCAAATTTTTATTTTGACGAAGTTTCTTCGCTGACGCCGATGTAAGCGACTTGTCTTGTTCAAAAGTGTGTCGGTTGCCTGCGAATTTTCGCTTTTCAGGTCGATCGTAACGAGCCGGGGCGTCTCTACCCAGGTGTGGTTTGCCGATGCTCCTAGTACGGCCGATGCTTGGCTATATCGTGGCAGCGAGTCAGCAGCCGGCGATCGTAGTTCGATAATGGCCCAACGTTGGCGGACAGTCCGAGAGATGCATGGCTGTACAGTGGCAGCACGTTGTCCGCAGACTCGACTATATGCCGACGTTGCCTAAACTCCGGATTTATAATCGTATCGACTTTAGATACCGTGACTGGCACAACGTTCGCTGCTATGAACAGCCGACGCCGGTTCACCGTCTCCCAACGGGACCAAATTTAACAACAAAGTGGTGTGCTATCGCTGCCCATATCACACGAAATATTTTGAAACCGTTTTAGAAATATTTGTAATCTTTCAAATATTCCCAAATATTTTTAGAATATATGGAAATAATATTTAAAAATATTATACCAAAATATTGCCATGAAATATTTCTGAAATGGTGAAAAAATATTTTATAAGCGAATATTAGTAGGTGTGCACTGAACTTTTCTCGTTTTGAAACCATTTTATAAATATTTACATATATGGGTAACGTTTTTATTAGATATTGGTATCTTGCCAACATACAAATGTTTTAAACACATTTTTGCGAAACATTTCTGAAAGGTTACAATGTAAGATTTTTCCGAATAGCACAGTCCTGTCGGGGTATCACGACGGTGTTTACGCACTGCGATAAGTCGCCGAGCGGTCAGCCTATAGGTAGCGACAAACGGCCGTGAGGGCAACAGGTGAGCGGTTGACAAAGGACTGTATGCTCAAGATAGAGGTCGAGTCGCGAAACCGAGACATCGTTGCCCTCGCTGTTGGGGAATTTAGTTTACATGCCCTGGAAGTCGGTCGTGATTTCTGCGCAAAAGTGCGCACAATAACCTACCATAATAAATAACTGTCAATTAAAAACATGTTAGTTGTATCGTCATTTGGTGAAATCATGGCGGATAAAAGACAGTCTTCATATAGTCGCGTAAGAAAATATCGTTGTTTAAATAAGACAGGAGATGAGATCGTCACTTCTGAAAATAATTTAACAATCGACATCTGTGAGTTCGGTAGTGCAGATGCTGATGCAGCGAGTTTCCATCCAAGTGTACCCCGTGTACGCGAAAGTCTAATGGAAAGTTCTGGTCCGGACTCAAAGTTACATGACCAGGAACGTCAACTCCCAAGGGGAAATTCTAGCGCGGAGTCAATAGTTGATTACCAAGAAGCTCAAGGCATTTGTGTGGAAGACAAGAACGTCGAAAATATTTCGATAACGCAGACCATGCCACAGAAAATACGTAACTGGCCATTAACGAATATTACCACGTTGACAAATAAGTGCATTTCTGACCTACTAGCTGTTTTGAGAAGTGAAGGTTGTGACGTGGTGCGTCACAATTTTCCCCCAACGTGGCTCGACGTCCCACCACTCACCTAAGAAAATAAACTAGAATTAGAATCTATTATTTAAGCAACGACTTGGACTATTGTTAAACCTCCCCCTCGACTTACCCTCAGTCCCTGCCACCCTGTCAGTCCCTCGACTCACTCACCGAAGCCCTCGCAACCCACTGAAGACTCGTCGCAGACTCCCCGCAGCACCACGAAGACTCACCGCAGCACCCCGAAGACCATCCCAGCCATCGCAGACAACCGAAGACTCCACCAGCGACCAGATTGACCTCGCCAGGCCCAGAACTAGCCTACAAAAATTGCCAACCGACCGGGAATTAAAGCCTGGTACGGCAGTCAGGCACCAACCTCAAAAAACCCCGACAAACTGATGCTCTGCTCCCACACCGACGTCCGTCCCTCGAAGGCCACAGCACCGAACACTCCACTCGTCTGACCCGTCATGGACAGCCCGGAACCCGACGACACACTCTCGGCTCGAAATAACGAGTGTAAACCGACGAGCTGTGTCGTGCGGGTAAACACCGTAAAATTGCACTCGAGCTGTCAGTGCGATACTTCGTCCGAGCGCCGCGAGGAACCAGCACCTCCCGGCGTGGAGAACATTCGGCGATCGATAGGCCAATCGATGCCGAGGATGCGCGCGCCGAGCGTCGCGACAGGCCTTCCGTCGCGACGAATATTCGCAATCGGCCGCAGCCAATTACGACGCCCACCGCCAAGCTAGTCCCGAGACTGACCAATCGATTTTCGCCGAAAGATCGCAAATTGCAAGACCGACCCTGAGGTCGGAGAAGAAGCCGGAAACGGCATGGTTTTCTTCACTTCGAGCCACGGCGTGTGAGAGAGCGAGTGTGTGACAGGCGAACAAATATACGAGAAAAGTTTTTGGAAATTATATCGACCCGGAAAGCCCCCGTGATATCCAGACTCCACCCCCGGAGAGTACCGACTCGAGGCAGAGATAAAAGGACACGATTTGGACCAGATTTTGGATTGTATAACGACTCGGCAAACCAAGGACTATCGAATGGGTTTTGCCGAGAGGATTTTGTTGAACGGACTATCGGAGAGTTTGTAACCGATAGAGAGTAAGAAAGACCGGTTGAGTGAGTACAGTTTAAGTTTCCCTTCCCCCATTTATACCTGATTGACAGTCCCATTTCCCACATTCCCCTGGAAATTTGCCCGTCACCCCCCTGGTAATTTTACGTGATTTTTGATTGTATTAATTTCGACCGTCGATCACCGGCTGCCACGTGCGCCGGCATTTTGCTCTATATTTTTCGGGTGCGCGTGAGTGGTGGCGATCGCGGAGATTTACAGCGCGCGACCGTTAGCGTATTTCCTCCGTTTCCCCGAGACTCGCAAATTGTTTCATCGTATCTATTTTTTTTGTGATTATTGAAGTTTGCTGTATCTTTTTTTTGTGCCGAGGTAATATTGTCAAGAAGCCCTGGACAGTGCCTGCGGCCTGAGAAGTCTCATTCCCCTCCCCCCCCCCCCCGCTCCCGCTAGCCGACTCCCGCTAGCCGAGTGACGTAAAAAGGTAGTAGATTTTGTTTCTCTTTTTTTTGTTTTTTTTGCAATCGATTAACTAAATCGAGCGCCGCGGTGCTACACCGATACACTAGCTGGCGCCCAAAAATCCGTGATTGTTCCCCGAGTTTGGAGATTTTTCCGAGTTTGCCATAGTAAGACCAGCATTGTGTAGAATATCCACCGGCCAGCCCCTCCTCCCCTCCCCTTCCCTGCGACTGACCCTGCGAATTGCCGTCCCGGCGATTACCATAAGTCCTAGTATTTTCGTAAGTTTTGTTACTGAGTATGTTTTCGATTTTCTTTTTCTTTTTGAGCATTAATAATTTTCCGACCGTTATATTTTGCCCCGAGTATTAATTATTGTCCGACCTTTGTATTTCGCCCTGCGTAGCAATTATTTTTTTCGACCTTAGTATTTTCCCCCGCGTATTATTTACTTTTCGACTTTTGTATTCTGCCCAGCGTTAACTATTTTTCTATTTTCTTATTTCCCCCCCCCCCCCCCCCCCCCCCCCGAGTATTGAGTAATTTTCTATTTTCTTATTTTTCTTGCGTAGTGATTATTTCCGGTTTTCCTATTATTATTTCTGAATTCTTTGCCCCCTTCTCTTATTTTCGAATTGGTTATTATATCCATATTGGTTATTACAGTCCATATGCGTCCCACACAACCTATGCTTTCAAAACGAGGTGTCGAAGGTCGATTTATTTATTTGGGAATCGAGGAAGCACTAAAAAAGAGAGTAGATTACAGAATTTATACGGCCAAGACTATAAAAATTCTTGTCAGCACAGAGAGGATGCCCTTATTTCACAGTTCTCGAAAACAATTTTGGCCGATATTGATTCAAGTTTTTTATCAAAATTATCATTGCGTTCGAGCCATCGTTGTACTTTATTATGGAGATTCTAAAACAGCTTCCATTGGAGAATTTTTACACGACTTTTGTACAGGAGGCTGTACGATTGATAAACAACGAATTGTTATCGGATCGACACAGTACATGTTTGAAGTTGCAGCATTTGTGTGTGACACTCCTGCAAGGGCATTCCTAAAATGTTGCAAGGCTCACAATGTATTTTATGGATGCGAGCGATGCGAAACAAGGGGACTCACAACAGGGAAAAATAAACGAGTTTATCCAGAAATAGATGCTGCTCTTCGGACCCACGAGACGTTTAAGAACCAAAATCAACCACTTCATCATCATCAAAACGAACTGTCACCATTAATAGAGCTACCAAAATACGATATAATAAGCGGTGTAGTTCTTGATTATATGCACCTATTGTGCATTTTTGTAATGCGTTCTCTGTTTGAGAAATGGTTCGGCCACACTAAAAATGGTGCACGTAAAAACATAGCTCATGGTAAGCGAGAAAAACTAAAAGTACTAAGAGAGATGCAATGCAAACGGTAATGCAAACGGTAAAATCATCAGTACCCTGTGAATTCCAGCGAAAAGAGTTGGATCTTGAAGATTGGGTAAATTGGAAAGCTACACAGTTCCGATTCTTCCGTTTTTATTGTGGGGTTATCATATTAAAAGATGTTCTATCGGTAGAATATTACAAGCATTTTTACTACTATTTGTGGCCTCCAGGATACTCAACTCGGAAAATGCTACGAAGGACACGCTTTATGCTAAAGAACTGTTACGGAAATTTTTTTGTTTAATGCCATCGTTTTATGGAAGTGAGACTCAAACGATGAATTTTCACAATCTGATACATATTGCAGATGACGTGGAATACATGCAAGCTCCGCTGAGTAACTTCTCGGCATTTCCCTTCGAAAACGAATTAGGAAAAATAAAAAAATTGATCTGGGCTTCGAAAAGTCCCCTTGTGCAGGTTGTGAACCGACTAGCCGAATTAGACGCATTGCCAGATTACATTATGTATCCTCGCAGTGCAATTGGTGGCTTCAAATTAGCGAAAGAAAGCGAAGATTCTCGTTCAGTGATTCAGAAGATTGTGATAAAAATGTTCTCGTCAGCGCATCCCGGCCGAATAATCTCGTTCTTTTAAATGACGGCAATATTATTAGGATAACGAAGTTATCTACTACAAAGCGTACTAATATTGAAGCTAGTGATATCGTTATGCAAGGTCATTTAATAAATGTAAAGGGCAATGCATTCGAATACCCACGAGATTCTTCGGTCTTCGGCATATTTCAATTAGGAAAACGGGTGAACACTTCAGTAGAACATCCTGGATCTGAGTTCAAGAAAAAGTGTGTATTTTTGAAAGTTGAAAAAACAAAATATGCAGTTACTCTTCTTCATTGGTGATCCGACAGCATAGTGTTGACAAAAAAAAATTACACAGAATTAAAAAAAATAAAAAATAAACATCAGTTAATGAAAAAAGTACTTCAAATAAAATATAAATCAATCGATCAGTGCTTTGAATGCTAGAAAATTTAGACATTTAGTTAGAAATTGCACATTGTAAAGCGCACCATTTTGAATTTTGGCGCCTATTTGCGAGAGGGGTTAGCGCGAGCGTCGTCCTCGCGCTAAAACGGCGTGTAGCAACTTGTTGATGCCGGCTCGTACACGTGAGTTCACTTACGGCTTACAAGTTTACTTGCAATTTAATGTTAAACGAAAAGCTGAATGTCCGACAAAATGGATCAACAAGACTCGTAAGTAACACACATTTATATGCATTTTACGTGACACGTGACGAGTGCAAATATATACCATCGCCACGTGTCCCATCGACGGTTAACCTCAAATGGATAGTGATCGATTAATAAATAAATAAATTGTATGATGCATTTTTTTCAGTACCGCGCATTATTTGAAGAGTGGAATAACTCACGACGTTGTGGAGTTCCTGAACGAACAGATTCAAAATGATAAAGCATGCATCGAGCTGGTCCCTCGCGAATGGGTAGATTGTGTCGAAGGGAAATGGATTTGCTACTATCCACCCAAAAAGAATTGGTCAAAGGTTGATAAGTGGACGAAGACTTCAAAAAGTAGAGGGCCACTGTGGATAGGAAGCGAAGTTCAAATCTTGAAAGAAGCAGGTACAGTGAATTGCATTTTTGTATATATATTTCTGTGGTTTGTCTCGCTGCACGATTGTTAACTCAATTCCATGACAAAAACCTATTTTGTTTAGTGAGTTACGAAAAAGGTATCCGGAGACTTAAGAAGTTCTTTACCGATGACATAGTTATCAGTACCGGCGAAGATCTTCCAGCAGAATTTGAGACACAGAATCCTGTAATTGAGATCCACAGTCCTACGAAGAGCCGATCCGAACTAAAAGATGTACCGCCTATGTTTTCCAACGAGGCTGTTTCTATAAGTAAGTTGAATATTATTATTTGGCGTTAAGCTGGAAAAAAAAGAATGTTTTGTGTTCTTAGATGAAAAATATAAAATAGTCATCCGGTCTCCTTAAGTCATGTATACACAATGTAAATTTTTTTTTCTGTTAAAAGATGGATTAAGCTCAGAAAAGATCTCCAAAGTAGAAAAAGCTCCCAGTAATTCTTTCGAACACCGATCCACTGAGTCGAGTGATACACAGCGACCCACTGAACCAAGTGATAGACAGCGAGACACTGAACCGAGGGATAGACAGGGACAGGAAAATCAACGAAACAGTTATTCCACCGACGTGACTGAAAAAACACAACAGCCTGCAGGCTTGCTATTATTTTTCTGAAATTCTATTTGCAAAAATAAATTATTGTTTAATCGTGGTTAATATATTTCTCAATCGTATAGGTGTGATGGGCGACTCGGCATGCGGCATCGATTTGGGTATGTATTTTAGACGAATATTCGTTTATAATAATAATAAAAAATTAGAGCAGATACAATAATTGTCGAAAATCGTTTTTATTTTACAGAACGATTTATGACAACGGTGATCTCGCAGATTCAGCTGTCAGAACAAAGAATACTACGTAAGATCGAGGCAAGCAAAAGAAGCATTTTATATGGCGCCCAGGCACGAGCGAACGAAGTGAAGCATACAGTAATGCTCAACAGCTATTCATCTCTGAGCACAGATGTATCACAGCACATCGAAAACTTAGGATTCGACCTTCCTTTTAAAACCGTCGATGAGTTCGAGGTATTCGACGCAGCGATAGCTACCGACGCGGAAAAAAGGAAGTCATTGGTAAGATTAATATGAAATAAGTATACGAGATACATCAGGATATCCATTCACAATAATCTTCTTTACGAATCTTTTTTTTCACAGGAATGTATTATGACGAAATCCACACTCGAAAACGATCAGTTCAGCTCAGCACTTTCGGCCATTTTATCGAGTCTGCTTGGAATGGAGGTTCAGTTGCAGTACAGCGCGTGCGGACGAGAGATCCGTGGAAAAAAGAAAAAAAACTTCAGCGAAAGACTAACATTCAAATGTATGGACGGTATGTATATTTATTTATCAAAAAAGGTAACGGAAATACAATACGTTATCTCATTATTTCGTTTATCAACAGCAGTTTTGACCGGGGTATATGCAGTTTCCACAAAAACGATCACATCGAAAGTAAGCCGCTGGTTTATAGGAGCCAGCGACCGACATAGTGGACGGAAACAAAGGAAGTGACGGAGATGTTTGAGGATGCACTATAGTTTGAAGTTCCTATTTCATGACTGCCAAAGAAGTGAGATTTCTCTATAGATACCGAAAATGCGGGTTTAAGTTTTGTTTTCGTTCATGATTTTCTAATTTTATTTCTATCATACAATCACACGATTTTTATTTTAAAAAGGTATAAAAATGTAACATTCTCGTGATGCAGATGATTTTTGTTAAACATTTATTACAGGATGTTGGACTATAGTGTGTTTTTTTTCAAATATTTAACTTTTTTTATGTTTCGCAATTTAATTTGACTCGCAGATAAGCACATCTCGCCAATCTTAAAGTTTTTTTTCAACAATTATCTGTTAATTTGTTTTGTGAATTTCTATGTTGAACCAATTGAAATTTGATTTATTATCAAATGAGTAAACGAGAATCTATTCCGAACAGTCAGAAACTTCATTTTCATCCAAGGCTAAAAATGTATTGTTTATTTATAATCGTTTGTAATTGTATCATACATATATTATTACTGCGTATAGAGATTTCTAATATATGTTGACGCTCACTGTAATAATATCATAAGGTGTTAATAAACTCATAAGCATTTCATTTGCCTTGTTCGAATAAATTAACCTACAGATTTATACGTTATAGTAGTCAGTATACTGAGCGTTCCGAACGCATCGAAGGTACTTTCGCCAACGTTGTGACATTGTCGAGTTGCGATACAGCCGCGATATAGTCGAGCGTCAGCCCCACTTCGACCAGTGGCTAACCAACGTAGGGCCAACTTTGGCATCGACTGTCTGCTCGACCGCTCGATATAACGTAGGGCCGATGTTATCATCCCGAGGTTATCTGGGAGTCGGAACTACGTTTTCGAGCAGAGTCGGGCCGACTTTTTACCCCCGGCGGTCTTATTTGGTCAACGTTTGCCAAGCATTTAAACCGCACCTGGGTACTTCCTCTCTTTAACATTTTGAAAATTATTTTCAAAAAACTAGCTACGTGCGACTCGCAAGAGAAAATATAGTACGCTTCGCAACAGCCACAGCAAAACTGAACTAACCGACGCTTCACGGCGTCTTAGTCAATATTCGAAAGCGTCTTTCAACAGTCCTGGCTGCCCCTTTACTCGGGCCTTATTCACAGAAGGTTCAGGTAGCAGTTAGATTTAGGGATATCAATACAATGGTCAGCGCCGCTCGGCTTTCGGAGCAGCCCGGCGCGCGCTCCGTATACCTGCTCCGTTCCAGGGCCGTAACTTGTGAACCACTTCGAATATCGAAAAGTCCTTTGGCACACATTTTCAACACATGTTGTAGATGTGATTTATGGAAAAAAAATAAAAATCGATTTTTTCGACCCGAGAAACTAGAGGACCGCCTTAATGCGATCATTGTTAGCGACGCCAAAAATTGGTCTGGAGATGCCTCCGAGTGTCCGCATCGATTTGTCATAACATTGATCGTGAGCTCATACGAATCCGTCCGTCCCTCGCGTCCGATTCATGCATGGGTCTGTTTCCCAGGTAGGACGTAACACTATTTTCGTATATAAGCTATAGAATATTACTGAATGCGTATAGATAAGTTCAGAAGAACTAGTTTCATCTTGATTTGTCACGAAAATATTGATACACACACAAAACAGACGATAATCGTGTCGTAGAATGCGATGTACGACATCCTCGGCAGCATAAGTTTGATTGGGGGTATTGGGTATTGTGTGTTACACCGATCCCCTAAGGGTTACGGGCTCCTTCACTTTTTCCTCCTCCCTCCTTATCCGTTGTCGCCGGTTCGATTCTTGGGCCCGGAGCTTCGTCGCGTCCCGTCAGGTGTCAGTAGTCCCGGACATACGGATATAGTCGTAGTGATTGATTCGTACCCTCCCGACCGAAGCGGGCTTGGGCGAAGATCGCAGTGAAGTTATTGTTTCACCAATTAATTAGTTAATTATTATCTCGCTCTTCTGGGCGGGGTGAAAAGGACGTTTAAGTGTAGCGAGTGTTTCTCGCTGATTTCCGACGGATTCCTGAAAAAGTAAACGTAAGGTATCAATAGTGTCTGGTTGTTCGCAAGGCGACATAACCTCGTCGCCGGGCAGGAGGTTACCCGGCCTAACGACGGAGGAAAAGGCCTTTGATGAGTTTGCCGTATACGTAGACGAGCTGAACCATGGTGGTGCGATTGTGACTTACGGGGAATGGGTGGAAAACAGAAAGAGCCGTAAGCGAAGAAGTTCTGTCGAAAGCGAGGAGACAGAGGGGATAGGAAAAAAGAAATTAGCAGAGGGATCGACTTCTACCAACGGAACAGAGATGGGGAGAAATAAGAATCCCATCAGAAGTGGTTCGAAAGAGCCGCAAAAAGATCAACAGTCGTCAGCGATGGACGAGGATATCACCCTCAACAGTAGTGACAAACCTCACCCGCAGCAGAGTACGGTCCCAAGAACAGGAACCTCCCATGGTACGCAAGCGACGTCGACAGCCCAGACTGCCAGAGTTTATAGCAAGAAGGATAAAGGCCCATACAAGGTACGCGTCAAGTTCCTTTCCAAGGATAAGGATACGAAAGCACTTCCAAGTCTGGGAATCTCACAAAAATTGAGGAAGTCCAATATTAAGTACGAGCTTCTGGTGCCATATGGCAGAAATGAGTGGGTGTTAACATTCAACTCTCGAGACGAAGCAAATAGGTCGGTTTCAAACCAGTATCTTACCGAACTGGGGCTGAAAATTTTCATTCCTCAAGAAGAGCTGTCGCGCAAGGGGAAGATCTGGGATGTCCCAGTCGACATCTCGGTTGAAGAGCTGAAAGATGCAATCTGCGAGGGAAACAAGGAGATAGAAGTCTTGCACATTCGTCGCCTCACGAACCGAACTGTTGTCGATGGAAAACCAGTGTGGATGGATGGCGACTCAGTCTGTGTCGAATTTAGAGGCAAAGCACTGCCCGAGGCTTTGTTTATCTGGAGAACGCGTGTGAAGGTAGTTCCATACATTGAATCAGTTACGATCTGCTATGGCTGTGGTGGACTACGGCATCCTAAGAAGTACTGTTCTAGACCTCAACGCTGCCTGAACTGTGGGGATTCTTATCACCTCAGCGAGGGAGAAAGATGCGAACGTGATCCTCAATGCATCAACTGCGGGGGAAAGCACCGAACACTTGATCAGAAGTGTCCAGTCTTGTGCAGAGAGAAAGAAATAAATCGTATTATGGCTTACGATAACCTGCCGTATCTTGTGGCAAGAAATGCATACGAAGGGTATGCTCAACAACCAAATGTACCAGTCAGGACCGCTGAGAACTTTCCTTCGCTTCCCAAGGAAAACATAACTGCCCAGAATAAAACAGCACAGTACACGAACAGAAACGCTTACCCTAGTGATTCGAGAGAGAACACTTCGGGTGAGTCTGCGTTTGCAAAGGGTCACAGTGGCCCACGACAACGGACCATGGAACTTCAAGATCAGTTCAGCGAGACACTCCCCGATAACTCGAGGAAACTGCACTACTGTTGGAGAGGATAAAGAATACCATTGGTCTTCACGTTCAATTCAGCAACGGATAACCCTGACTCGAGGCTGAGAATTGTTCAATGGAATGCGCAAAGTATCAAACAAAAGTTACCTGAACTTCAATATAATTCTCAGTATGCTGATGTTTTTTTGTTATCAGAGACGTGGCTACAGCGAGGGGACCAGTTGTATTTGAGGGGATTTGACGTTGTACGGCGGGACCGAACCAATCAGAGAGGAGGAGGCGTAGCAATTTTAATCAGAGATACCTTGAGGTGCAGAATTGTTCGAGATCTCAAGAATTGTAACGACAAAATCGAGGTATGCGCTTTGGAATTGGATCTCAGAGAGGAAAAGCTGCTGATGGTGTCTTGTTACAGGTCGCCTAGCGGCCCAAATATTACTTCCCGGGAATGGTGTGATTTTTTTTTCGCAGTTCAATGGTAGATTCTTGGTCGGCGGGGACTTTAATGCTCATCATGCGCTATGGGGCGACCCACGTGACTGCGTTGTTGGAAGGGAGATTGTTAATAGCATCGAGCTCCTGGATATCTCGGTCCTAAATGAGGGGCAACTTACATTTCATAGCGGTGCCTATAACACCGAATCTGCGATCGACATTGCCTTCGTTGATGATAGGTCAGCATTAGCATATAATTGGACGGTAGGGGAGAGTTTGTGGGGTAGCGATCATTTCCCGATCTTAATGGAATATAAGTGCCATAAAGTTTCGAACATAAAACACAAGCCCACAAAAAGATTATACACGCGAAGCACAAGATGGGACGAATTCTCTAGAATCCTCAGAGACAGGGTACAGATAAAATTTAACACGGGTATCAGTTTTGCTGACGCTCAAACGAAATATTCATCTTTTGTTGCGATGGTAGAAGATAGCTTAATCGAGGCCACACCGAGTCTGCAGCAATGTGATCGTTTGGGCCGATCGGATGGACGGAGTGGGCGTCCGCCGTGCCCGTGGTGGACTAGTGAGTGTGATAGGTTGATTCGTCTTAGAAGAGCGGCGTTTTTGAAATTTAAGTATTGTCCTTCTCGCACAAATTTTTTGGCCTTCAAAAAGGCGGAAGCTAAAGCGAAATTCGGTCTTCGAAAAATTAAAAAAGAGAATTTTAGGCACTTCTGTGAAGGTTTAACAAAACATACCAATCCTACGTATGTATGGAAAAAGATAAAATGTTCCAAGAATAGATTTAACCACAAGGATAATATGAACGAGTATAATGAAGAAAAAGAAAAGAATGTTGTAGCTATGATCGAGAAGTTTTGCCCTCCATGGGTTAGGATTTCAACTCCTTCTTTCACTTATCCTGGTCAGGACCGTTTCTTGGACTTGCCCTTCACAGAATTCGAACTTGATATTGCCATTTCTAATGTAAATCTAAATTCCAGTCCAGGGATTGATAGGATTGATTATAGGATTATTTCGCTGCTGCCTAAGGAGGGTAAGATATGTCTGTTGGAGATATATAATGACACCTTTACAACTCAGTCGTTCCCCGAAGAGTGGCGTAGATACAGCATTTTCTTTATCCCCAAAGGGGATGGTTCCAAGTTTCGACCTATCTCGTTGGCTCCGTGTCTTTGTAAGATACTAGAGAAAATGATCAATTATAGGATTTGCTGGGGGATGGAATATTGTGAAAAGATGCCCACGTCGCAATTCGGTTTCCGCAAAGCAAAATCGTGTATGGACAATTTATCTCTGCTTTTCGCGGACGTTATTAAAGCATTCAAAACGGGTGCGGTGGTGCCCGCTGTGTTTTTGGACATTCAATCGGCTTATGATAACGTGCTTGCTGATGTCCTGGTTGAGAAGCTCAAGGAGCTTGGATTTCCAAGCAAACTTACGGCGTTTGTGTTTAATCTTATTTCCGCGCATTCTCTATCGTTTAGATTTGGGGACTTGAATGAAACACGCTGGATCTATCGTGGACTCCCCCAGGGGAGCGTTCTTAGCCCAATACTTTACGCGATATATGTAACCCAGTTGGAAACCGTGATAACTCCCGACTGCAGAATTATTCAGTATGCGGATGATGTGGTGATATATTCTCCCACTAGTAGCGCTCGTCTCGGCATAAACGAAGTTAGGAGCTCTCTTGAGAATGTGGACGGCCTCTTCGATCAGATAGGATTGACACTGGCTTCGGAAAAGACAAAATTTATTGTTTTCGAGAAACGAAAACTGGGCCCTCGGAGGGCGTACAATTTCAGAGTTAGGGACTCTGTTATTTACGAATCTAGAGCTGTTACTTTTCTCGGAATGAAATTTCAGTCAACAATCGCTTGGGATGGTCAAGTCAAAAAAATGGTGGACAAGTGCCAAAATCCCATGAGGATCATTTATTGTTTAAGACATACGTGGTGGGGTGCAGATCCCGTTCTATTACTGCGACTGTATGTAGCTCTTGTTCGGTCAAGGATAGAGTACGGAGCGTTTCTGTTTCACAACTTATCTGCACAACAATCTATCCAATTAGAGAGACTTCAGTATAAGGTCCTAAGGGCAGTGCTGGGGTATAGAGGTTCCACGCCCACTAATATTATTTTAGCAGAGGCTAAATGCCCCCCTCTTTCTTTGCGCTTTAAATATTTAGGCTTAAATTTTTTGACTAGGGTGGTTGCGAATAACTGTAACCACAAACTTTTGCCAAACCTCGAAGAGATTGTGCGTTTGGCGGAAGACCCTTTGATGATAAATCGAGACAAAGATATTCCGTTAGTTGAGTGCTTCCGCAATCTCGACCGAAAGGCCCATCTGTTAACTTCCTCCAGGAAACCTCTTTGCTATAATTATAGCTATGACTCGATTGCCTTCAGTCCATTTGTGTCGTTTGAAGAAGGTAGGATAATTCAGGCGGCCGCAGACCCAGACAGGAAGTTTGAAGCAGTTTTTGAGGAGACGTTACGCGATTCGGAATGTTTTTATACTGATGGTTCGAAGTTATCGGGTAGCAGGTTTGTGGGTTTTTCATCGATAAAGACGTCCGACTAAGAGGCGAGGAGCTTTAGATCGGTTGGCTTTACATCAATTTTCACGGCGGAGGCAATGGCCATCGCGGAGACTATGACATGGATTTCTAAACTCGAGGGCTCGAGCTTTGCCATATTTTCGGACTCAAGGAGTGTTTTGGAAGCTATTTCAGCTCCACCGAATCTTGCGAGAAAATCGTATCTCGTCCTGTACCTGAAGGATCAGTGCAAGAGATTGCAGGATAATGGGAAACATATAAAACTTTATTGGATTCCCGCTCATACGGGAATTCCGGGTAATGAATTGGCGGACGCATTAGCCAAAGCGGCTTCTCGGACGGGGCGAGATACAGAACTTTGCCTTCCGGTTTCGGATTTCACGGTATTATGGAAATTAGAACTAGAAGAAAGCTTCCACGAATGGTGCGTCGACAACAGCCGAGAGAAGGGGGTTCAGTATTTTAGAGACTATTATAGGCGTGGTCGCCACACATGGTTTCGGAAATATAATCTGCCAAGAAGGGTCATAGTTAGCATTAATCGCTTGAGAAGCAATCACACCTCTCTGAGATCCAGTTTAAAGCGCTTTAGGATAGTCCCTTCAGCAACGTGCCCTTGCGGTGAAGAAGAGGAGACACCAAATCACATATTTTGGCAATGTGTCCGATTTGAAGCTGAAAGAATAAACCTAATCAGAAGATTAAAAAAGAGTTCTGGGTTCCTTCCGTACAGCGTTGAGTCCTTCTTACATTCGATGGATACCAATGTCGTTGAAGCGATGGGAAAGTTCTTGAATAAGATTAATATATTTGTGTGAGTCAGATACTTCCCTGTAGCCATGTCCCAAAGCGGTCAGCTGTTTATCCCTTTTTTATTATATTTTTTATTATTATTATTTACTAATTTTCTTTTTCCTCGTCGTACGTATAAAAGTAAGGGCAGCAATCCAAAGAATATACTTAAACGCGGATTAGCATAAAACATAAAAGTTAAATCAATCGAAGTTAAATCTTTTTCTTTGTTTATTTTCTTCCATGTGCCTTATGTATTATAGAAGTTAAGTGAATCAAAGTGAAATCGCAGTTACGTGCAATGAGCCTGGGTCCCACTGACGCGCCCACACTCATGGAGTGACACCTAGCGGACTTTAGGCACGATCTTGTTAGGGAATTTGTACCTGATAGACTATTTTTCACTAAGATGTTTGTAAGCGCTGGCCAGATGGGACAGTTGTCCTAAGGCCTTCTTTTCATGTATTTTTTTTTATAATAAAAAAAAAAAATAGTCGTAGTCCGTACGTCCTATCTCCGAAGCTACGTCCCCGTCCGTTTTCCTTCCGCCTACGGGCCTTCAGTCTCGGGAATCGAACCCACGACACTTTTCCCAGTCTTTCGGTTTCCCATACCGAGGCGCTGGTCCTTTCCTCTGGACCTACTATTATAGTAGGTTCCGAACCACTTTTTCGCAGATAAAAACACCACAGAAAATTCTTGGTGCCCACCGGGAATCGAACCCGGGCCTACTGCGTGTGAAGCGCGCGCCGATCCACTCGGCCACGCTCACCCTAGCATAAGTTTGATTATTATTTATTTAAAAAATCACAAGACAGAAAACAACAAAACTTCGATGAAATATGCAATATTTACAAGGTTTTCATTTGAATAAAATGGTTACGGCGTACTCTGTTGGAGAAACTGAAGTACACATACTCCCCGTCCTTTCAATACCTATAAGAGTGATTTTTAGAAAAAAAGCAAAAACATGTAAATTCTATTTTTATGTAAGCATTAACGTCACCCTATTTTTATTTTGATCAGACTGTTCGTTTACGAAAAAAAAATCTTAAGGGTAGTTTACCCCCTTACGGGAGTGTACCCTTGTCAGACAATATTGTTTTTGGATCGTACTGATATGAAATATATTCGTGCCAAGTTTCATTGAAATCCGTCGAGGGCTTCTATGGAAATCAACATTTCAAACGATTTTTTGGCAAACTTTGGGGGCCTGTTTCACCCCTTAAATGGTCACCTCTGCCGATAAAAAAAATACGTGTCTCTTAGATTTTCGAGGTCTACAACATATATAAGAATTATCAAAATCGGGGTGGGACACTTGGGAATGTTTCCTTGTGAGCATCTGTGAGTAGCGCGGAGTAGCTGTGAATATTTACCAGTTACCTGTGAATATCTCTGTGTATCTGGGAGTATCTCTGAGTATCTGTGAGTATTTGTGAGTGTCTCTGAGTGTCTGTGAGTACTTACCAGTTAACTGTGAGCATTTGTTAGTATTTGCCAGTTAAGTACGGGTATCTATGGGTATTTGCCAGTTACCTGCGAGTATCTCTGAGTATCTGTGAGAACCATAGTAAGAAGGGCGGCCAGACAGACGGGTGGAAACGGAAGAAATTTCGACGTATACATATAGAGTTACAATGATCGATAATTTACAAAAACGGAACAGTATAATTCATACTGTATAAAAAAATAGGTGACAAGAGTCGAAACAGGTATTTCTGGTAAACGACAATGCGTCTCTCGTCACCCATTATTAGCTCTTCTCGCACAATTGAATTGCAAATGTAATTGGGAGGGGGTGAAAACTTGTTGACCCGTCTTATTCTTTGATCCCGTTCGCATGTGTCTTCAAGATGTTTATGTTTTGTTACAGTGCCAACAACGACAATACTGTCCTTGTAGAAAACACTGCCACACAATTCAATGTCGTAGTGATGGAAAAATTGCGATTTTTTCCACGAATAAATAAAAGTGATAAGACTATTATAGTGGAAATAAATGGATATTACAGAATAGCGTTTGGATTAATTGGACTAATTATTGTGTGTGAGTACAGTCGACACTCCGTAATATCGCTCGGGACTCCGGATGCACTACATTAGAGAGTGTGCGAAATTATGGAATACCCCCACTCTATTCTAATAGTCTGATCTTTACCAAAGTAGCAAAAAAGTACAAACAAAAAAAAATGGTTCTTAAAAAAGTAACTTTAAAAATGATGAAATAATTCATGTATTGTAACGGGACAGACCCCCCCCCCCCTGGCAGAGTCTGGCACTTTGCCGCTAGATGGCCGGCTGGCGTCCGCTTCTCGCAAGCGAGACTGCCTCGGGATGGCCATAAAGGCTCTGCCTGTCCTCTCCTCGAGGTTCTCTATCATTCCACTACCCAATCTCCCGATATTGAACCATTCCTAAAGTCGCTGTGCGGTTGAAGAGCCAGCGCAATTTTATTTTGATAATGCTTCTGAATTTAATTCAGAAGCATTCCACTGAGCACTAGCTCTCGCTTTATTGCGAAGGGAGAGTTAGAACGCTTCTTCGGTGGAGAGGCGTCTCGTTTGACACGCTATCGTCTCATTGCGAGTCGATCCTCCTTATGGAGAGTGCGTTAGCCAGACGTGGACCTCTCTTCATTCGACCCCTCCGCTCGGAGAAAAGAATGAGGGAGTGAAGCACCCATTTTTGAGACTCCTATCCGGTGAGCAAGGATAGTATTTAGTCTTGAACGTCGGGTCGATCTAACGATCCCCGGATTGCAAGACTAAAGAATTCCACAAACCTTTCCCCCACACAATATCCAGCCGGTCCAGTACACGAACTCTTTCCTTCCATCCGGAAGAAGACGATCTAAAAAATCGTGAGTTCGGTATTTCGGCTGGCCCGGAATATCGAAACGTTTCAGTATATAACATTAATTAAAATTATTAGTAAATAATGATACTAATAATTAATAATAAAGAATAATTGTAAAATTAATTAATCGTAATTATATCAATTCATACATAATTTTCGCTACAGTCGGGAGACGGCTTCCGAATACAGTTCTATACCACACAAATAAACTTGATAGCAGAATATTATCATATATTATATAAATCTGTCGTTTGGAAGCCGCCTCCCGACTGTAGCGAAGATTATGTACGAATTGATATAATTACGATTAATTAATTTTACAATTATTCTTTATTATTAATTATTAGTATTATTAGTATTATTAATTATTAGTATATAATATTAATTGTATACTATTAAATGTTACATACTGCGACGTGATTTTTCGATCACCGTCACAAAAATTGCAAATAATTCATATTTCGCATACGGCTACCGATTTATAATGTAAAGTTCCCGATTAACTGCCCTTTCGCTGTTTAGGATACCGTCCAGCTCCCGTTTCGATAAGGTTCGTGAGTTTTCCGATTCTATCGACTTAAGTATTGACACGAACGTAAGGATAAGCTTAAGCTTCGTTTAGAGATTCGGCTGAGGTCGGGACCTCGAATCTATTCGGTGGAGGGAATCCCGAGATAATGAGGAACACGAATAGAGGAAAGCCTGACGGAATTTCGTCGCGAATACGTCAAAGTCCGGTGCAAACCCGCCACATCGCGGTGAACTTTGAAACGTTGCAAGTTTGCAACACTTTTCCAGCTCCCGCGCCTCGTATGTGACGGATGCGCTGAGAGGTTATATCACTACAAAATCGCAATTTTTATTCGCGGTCGCATGTAAGCTTTTCTATATTGCAACAAATGTACCTTTTGTAATACAATGACCCCCATAAACATTTCAGCACATGATCTATTACTGTATAGGTTCTGTCGCAGGCAGTACATTTTTTTTCAATTAAATCATAAGGGAAGGATGTACCACGAAATAGGGGTATTTTTTTCGGTGAACTCTCTTCTTTAATGTTCAAGTACACGAAAAGCCCGGATAGACGCTTCGAACTCGCCTCCTTAAGGTCGTTCAAAATTTTTCTGCAAGACCATCGAATTTTCTTAATTAAATTATAAGGGGGTGATGTACCACGAAATAGGGGTGTTTTTTTCGGTGAACCCTCTTCTTTAATGTTCAAGTACATGACAAGCCGGGATAGACGCTTCGGACTCGCCTCCTTAAGGGCGTTCAACAATTTTTTGCAAGACCAACGAATTTTCTTAATTAAATCATAAGAGGGTGATGTACCACGAAATAGGGGTGTTTTTTTCGGTGAACCCTCTTCTTTAATGTTCAAGTACATGACAAGCCGGGATAGACGCTTCGGACTCGCCTCCTTAAGGGCGTTCAACAATTTTTTGCAAGACCAACGAATTTTCTTAATTAAATCATAAGAGGGTGATGTACCACGAAATAGGGGTGTTTTTTTCGGTGAACCCTCTTCTTTAATGTTCAAGTACACGACAAGCCCGGAATAGATGCTTCAGACTCGCCTCCTTAAGGGCGTTCAATAATTTTTTGCAAGACCATCGAATTTTCTTAATTAAATCATAAGGGAGTGATGTCCCACGAAATAAGGGTGTTTTTTTCGGTGAACCCTCTTCTTTAATGTTCAAGTACACGACAAGCCCGGATAGACGCTTCGGACTCGCCTCCTTAAGGGCGTTCAATAATTTTTTGCAAGACCATCGAATTTTCTTAATTAAATCATAAAGGAGTGATGTCCCACGAAATAAGGGTGTTTTTTTCGGTGAACCCTCTTCTTTAATGTTCAAGTGCACGACAAGCCCGGATGGACGCTTCGGACACGCCTCCTTAAGGGCATTCAACAATTTTTTGCAAGAAAATCGAATTTTATTAATGAAATCATAAGGGGGTGATGTACCACGAAATAGGGGTGTTTTTTCGGTGAACCCTCTTCTTTAATGTTCAAGTACACGACAAGCCCGGATAGACGCTTCGGACTCGCCTCCTTAAGGGCGTTCAACAATTTTTTGCAAGACCATCGAATTTTCTCAATTAAATTATAAGGGGGTGATGTACCACGAAATAGGGGTGTTTTTTTCGGTGAACCCTCTTATTTAATGTTCAAGTACACGACAAGCCCGGATAGACGCTTCGGGGTCGCCTCCTTAAGGGCGTTCAACAATTTTCTGCAAGACCATCGAATTTTCTTAATTAAATCATAAGGGGGTAATGTACCACGAAATAGGGGTGTTTTTTTCGGTGAAAGCGTCTATCCTGGCTTGTCGTGTACTTGAACATTAAAGAAGAGGGTTCACCGAAAAAAACACCCCTATTTCGTGGTACATCACCCCCTTATAATTTAATTAAGAAAATTCGATGGTCTTGCAAAAAATTGTTGAACGCCCTTAAGATGGCGAGTCCGAAGCGTCTATCCGGGCTTGTCGTGTACTTGAACATTAAAGAAGAGGGTTCACCGAAAAAAACACCCCTATTTCGTGGTACTGTTACGCCAAAACTGTCGATGTTTTTATTTCGCTGAGTTTTACGCAACTGTTGCCCCGTTTACATTAATACTCTCTGGTCAGAACGATGAGAATCGATCTTTACCACGCCCGGTATTAACCACGGTAACAACTGCCCATTTTTAAGCCTAACCTTGCGGAAAATTACTTGGGATAGGGCCCCAGGAATGCCTGTCGTTTCTAAAGTCGTAGGGTAGTTTTATGATCTCCTAATCCCTTTCAATTCGAATTTATTTATTCCAGAGAAAAATTAAATGGTGGGAGAGTTCTCTTCGGTTTGAAACTCGTGTGAATATTTCCTGACGGGTGGTTTTATTTTTAGGAAGACTGATGGGTGGATTAGGAAGGATATTTTACTGGTATTCATGCACTAAGTGACCGCTAATCGTAGAGAAGAAAAGATAATAATGAGTAAATAAAATATTTATCGCTTACGTTTTTCACTGCTGGTTTTCGTTGAAGATGGAATAATTCGATGAACTTCCGATGTTTGAGGTAAAAATTGGATTTATTTCGACTTCAAATAATTCGCGAGATGGTACAAGATAAATCGAACAACGATTCTCGAACCCCAGGTTCGGACGAATTATTTCTTGGCTTCCGATGGATTAATAAAAGTGATTATAATCGACCCGTAGCTACTAGATATTTCGACTTAAACACTTGTCGGAAAATAATCGTAAGTGCTCGGTTGAAATAGACAATACTTCGGTGATCGAAAAAAAACAAAAAAAAATTATGATACTTGGTCGAACAAAACAATCTTCGTCGAATTGAAAAATCGTAACGGGCTATCGAGCGGCGATATCTTCGTCGTATGTATGTAGATGACTTCCGACTGCCGAGTGCGCTTTGGTACTCGATTTTTGGGGTTTTTATACCCCTTTTCTGGGTTAAAATAAGTGGGGGTTATCCCTTGATTGTGTATGATTTTCCTAGAAATCTCGTAGAAGTATTTGCCATGCCGGCAGAAGAGTGCAAGGATAAAAGGAAAGGGGTGACGTGTGGAGAGACGAGTTTTCTGATTCGTCGATGGGTGCTTAACTCGCGGAATTCGGGGGAACAGGATGAAGGTTTCGGCGTTAGTCTCATCATTTCCCTAAGTGAAGGGAGTTGTTCAAGGCTAGTCGTAACCGCTCTTTGCTAGGATTTCGTGTCCCGAACTATTTTTTTGATGAGCAATCGGTATCTTGCTGCTATCCAGCCTGCCGAGAGTGAGAGTCGCCGCTCACATCGTCCTGCCGCCAATCGATGCGTTTAAGTACCTCGGGACCCTTCGTTTCCGCCGTTCTTTCGAAGATCGCGCGGTGGACCCGCGGTATTTTATGGGGTGGTTGCGAAGACGTTTTATTCTAACATGATTTCTTTCCCACACATCGATAATGACCTCTTTTCTCTCAAGCATGTGAGTGTTTCTAGTAACGAGTAGCTTGTCCGAGTCGATTTGATTTCCAGGAATTGTTTGTTTCGTTGAATTAATAATAAAGGGGAATAAGGATATATATGTATACGCATATATATTCATGTATACATATATATATATTCTGTCCTTTTCCTTAAACTTAATTAGAGATTTCCGACAGTATTCTGGTCCCATATTTGTGTTTATTAAATTATTGTTTTCTTCCTTGCGCGGTGAAGCACGATTATTCCTTTGTTTCGGCATTTCTTATGGGACGAAAATCCTTCAGTTCTCTTTAAATGATAAAATAATCTTAAACAAACTAACTTCCTTAATTTATAAACAATTTAAAACTTAGTAAATGATTAATAATGGTTACATAGGTTTTATCTAAGTTTTACATCCCTATGAAAATCATGAAAGGGGCGCGAGGCCCCCTGCGGTGCCGTATTGGCGTGCCCGCTGCCTAACTATTCAGGTACATCGCTCGAGGGTGTTTATAAATCCCTTTTGTGAATATATCTCGCGGTGAGAGTAGTGATTATTTTATATTATCGTTATAATGAGGCTAGCGAGATGGCTCGAAAATAATTCTGTGTGTTCTTATTAATCCTACGTTTAAGAATAATCAGGAATCATTTCTTTTTATAGGAAAATTATTCCATTTCGAATTTCACCTTTAGTTCTTCCCAAAAACGGGTTCGGAATATTTTGGATGATGGATTTGTCTATATTATTTGTCCTCATCTTCGTTCTCTTGTTTGAGAATTTAGGTAAATTTCTTTTATCATAAGGATTATCCTCGAACAGAGTTAAAAACTCTCTTCGCGGTTTTTGTGTAATCTCGGTGCCTCGTTTTTATCGTGGCGTAACTTTCTAATCTCCTTATATGGTAACGCCTTTGCGTCGTAATATTGGGTGTTCGGTGGCTGGAACCCTTAGGGGTATCCGGAGAGCTGTAGGTAACCGATAGAAGCGACTGGCTCGGGTGGGGACCCAGGGCCCAGCGATAGATCACTGCGGGCCCCAAACAGTTCCCCAGCGATGGTACGGCAGATCTAGTGGCCCTTGGGATCTATGAATGCTAGTCGATACTCGTACCCGAAAGCGGTCACGAGTTACCCGAGTGGGTTGGATTTTTCGTCGCTCTAGAAAGGAGCGGTGCTGGTAGTCATGGACCACTTTTGGCGGCCTTCCTTTTCCACATTCTACCCAGATCTGTTTGACCATGCCGTTAGATTTTTGACAGTCAAGTATAGACAGACTCTCGTGCCTCTTGAACGTACCATTTGAGTCTATTAAGTTGACCTATGGCAGAAACGAGTCATTTATCTGGTCTTTTAATATTTAGGGTTATCTGACCGATTTTGTTCCTTTCTTTTCATTTTATTTACTAAGTTTTTGGCGTTAGTTTGTGAGGAAAAATAATAAAGAAAATTTATTCGTTACGCTGGACGTAACACCTCCCCCCCTTTCAAGACGATTATTAGGAGAATCCAAATAATCGGCTCTTTTCTCGGATGGGTTCTTTGAAATGTCCCTTCGCTTTATGAAATGATCTCTCTGATTATCCTTGTTAAATTGACTTGACTCTTGTCCTTTGTTAATACGTAAATTATTCGTTAAGTCTACCCATTTAAACCTATCCCTGAGCTTTTTTATATGTGACATAAAAAATAATTATATGAAATTCTATAAAAAACAAAGAAATTGCGATTGATGTTGCCTTTGCTTCTCGTTCCGAACGAGGATTTGTAATTCTGATTATTTTACTTAACGAAACTTATAGATACTCATGGAGGAATGGTACGCTGCTGACGGCTGTATCCTTGTTAGCGTTCGGGGTGTTGAGTTCGGGACTCCAAGTTTCGATTCGTTGGTTCGGACGTTCTTGCGTGGGTCCCAGATTTCAGAGTCCGGGATGCTGTATTCCATGTGTGTGGAGGCGTACCGCACTTGCAGTTGAGGCTTCGAATTGTTTCAGGTGCGAAACGCCAATAGTCTCCGCCAGCCAATGATACCGTTTCTCTCCCGTTTTGTCCATTGCTCCGTCTAATTCGGGATTTGACAAATACCCTTCCTCTGAGATGCAAATGGAGACGTCCTCACGTTGTCGAAAGCACGTGGGTTCCCAACGGGGTTTTCCAACATAGGTCTCTAGTACGTGCCTCGGGGGCGTGTTGGGAGCTAACTCTAACTCTTATTGAACTATTGTCTGTGGATCATAAAGTAGTACGATATCCCTCAATTATTAATATGCTGAAGTCTGATTATTGATTAATTTTTCCCAACTCCATAGTGGTTATTAGTGTTATTTGGGGATATTTTGTTATGTGTATATATATATACATCCCCCGTTTTTTTCTTTTATATATATATATATATATATATAAAATATATATAAAATATATATATATGCGTAGGGTATAATTTGAGGACTCCAACTAAATGTAATATACATTTATTGGAATGGATGCTAGGATCCATTATTAACCATACACAATTATTTGTAGTCATATATATAGGTTCCTACTCATTATATTTCATTATTTGTAAGAACTGGCTACTATGAAGACCTTTTATATACTGGCGCAAACGAGGACATTTTCTAAACTGTTAACCGACTCATATGACGACACGTATATATATATATATATATATATATATATATATATATAATATCAATGGAAGATGTCCTCATAGCAGACCATAGGTGATATAATTCCAAGGTCCTCAAAAGCGACAGTACACTGACATCAACTATAAGGTAAAATAGATTAATATAATCGACCTTTATTGGCACGTTAATCAATGATATAAGACCGCGCCATATTTATTACTTTACCCTATGTCCTTGTATAAGATATGTTTTAAAAAGCCATCAGCATAATCGTCGTGCGTATTTAATAGATAGAAGCAGCACCGATTTTGGACAAAAAAAATTTCGCGATTTTAGTGAAAACGTGTTCATAATTGTCCAAAACATTGAAAAATCGTATTTACAGAAAATGTCCTATGTATGGGGAGAATCGATTGAATTTTATGCCGTATTGAATTTTTTGAATTTCATGAAAAATTAAAAATTTACTTTACACGCGATTCTTCATATTAAATATCTATTTATTAACAAATGTGATTCTATACAGTATGATGCATTGATAGTTGCTGGATAATTAAAAAGCGTCAGCACGTTCAATGCATCGCGCCTAAGGGGAGCCATTAGTGCTGTAGCGCCCATATGAATTTCGCGCCGTTATTCGCAATCTTATATACGTGAGAAGAAGCAGTTGGCGATTGGTGTATACCAATCAAACGGTTTACATTTTCGCAGCTTATTAGTTGGCACTACTCGATCAACACGTCTCATGAGCTACGCTTTCTTGTAACCCTCAGTGCGTCGAACCACACCGGGATGTCCCCATTTCACATCGTATAGAGTCGAAAATGTTTATTTTAGTTTTATTTACCGACGATGTATTCTTCATCTGCGACAAAAATAATGTTAGTGCGTTCACGAAGAAGTGTCCAGCCGTTAAGTATTCAGATGGCGGAAAATATACAACACGCATAATAGCACTACACGGTAAGTGAAATTTCGTAACCTCGCACTAACCGGACGGATATGAAGTATCGGCAAACACTATTTTCTATAACAATTTACAATGACACTTTAAGCGGTAAACAATAAAATCGTTTGTCTATTTGCATTGGTTTTACGATGAGATAATATTTTCTTATGTCGTCGGACCGTACGACATATTTACGTACGGTACTGTTTGAGGTAGGGCTGTACAGATAGGCCGGCCTAGCCGGCTAACAAATCTTATTCGGCTAATGGATTTTATATTTTGGCCGGCTAAGTCATCTTAGCCGGCTAAAATAGCTTGGCCGGCCAATCCATTTTAGCCGGCTAAAATAGCTTGGCCGGCCAATCCATTTTAGCCGGCTAATCCGATTTAGCCGGCCAAGCTATTTTAACCGGCCAAACTACTTTAGCCGGCCAAGATATTTTAGCCGGCCAAGACAGTTAGCCGGCCAAGAAAGTTAGCCGGCCAAGACAGGTAAAAAATTAGCCACAACTGAGCCGGGTAATAAAAAAAATCCATGTGTTGCGTCCGTTTACTTCGTCTTCGCCGGCTAAAAATTAGCCGAATAATAATTATTTTTCAAGTATTACAATTAAAAGGATAAAATGAATTGGACATATATATTTGGCGAAATAATGTTAGTTTTATTCACCCCCTATGTCTATGCGTTATATTAATTAACAATAAGCAGGGTACTTAATCGATGTTGTAAACATCAAATAAAAAAGTATGCATATTTTCATTATTTTCTGCTTTTCGAGTCAGAGTTTGTGTCTATTGAATCAGAGTGTGGAGCTAACATTTTTTTAAGTGCAGCGAAAAAAATTGGAATAGCGAAATCGAATCTTCGCCAATGACATATTTATGCGACATGTAATAATTATATGTAATAATTAAATGATGATGAAAACAATGATAAAAAATTGACCTGTCCGCTGTTCGATGAGCTGGTATGCCGAGTTTCGCGGTTAGAGCCTCGCGAAAGCTTATTTTGCGTCTGAGTAAATAAAAAAAAATGTTTCTGGTGGAAAGAATATTGTTATATATTCGGATAGTTACTGCCGAGATTCTTAGTCCCACGAACTTATAATTTCTTTCAAAATGCCTCGATTTTGATACAAGAAAATCAGCATGTTTGCGTTTTCCGGCGATAAACAGTTCCGCTTAGCGTTAATGATATTTCCCGCGGTTGAGAAGACTCGTTCTGATGATACTGAAGTGGCTGGAATACCTAAGTACTTGCGAGCAACTTTCGACAGAGCTGGGTACTTTTTTTGTCGCGATTTCCACCACTGGAGAGGATCTTCCGTACGCGAAATGGGTTTCTCACCCAAATACTCCGTCATCTCAGCAAGCTTCATTGAGTTTTGAGAAATCACAGTCTGTGATAATCGCTGCGATAGGTTGAGCTCTTCATCGTCGAACAAATAATCCATCTCCCTCCCATATGTGTCACCCGAAGGACATGGATGCGACGGATTATTTTCTTTAAGCAGGATGTCCTGAATTTCCTGCATCACCCGGTCTCCGAACGCGTCGTCAGCAGATACATTTTTGTACCTAAAATGATTTTTATTTGTGTTAAACGAGTTTTCCACGCACGCGTACGTGTTGTCGGTTTCTATACCGAAAAGCATAATCAGTACAACAACAAAAAATCAGTACAAAATCCGGAAATAATAAATAATATCTTGTCTTGTATATATTATTTGCTAATATTACCTGGGATCCAGAGTGCAGGCCAGAGACGAAGCGGTGACGGTCTGCGTTCCAAGAAAGCGAGAAGTTAATTGCTCGCGCAACGTCGTCTTCATACGTGATATACCGGGATTGTCCGTCTCAACTCCTTTCATAAATTTATTTACGAATTGATGTACGAGCGGTCGAACCATAGAGAGCGTAGGGTAATTTTCGGTAGACATTACTCTCGTCGCTACTTCGAATGGTTGCAGAACGATGACCAAGTCGTGTAGTAGGTCCCACTCGTTATCTGGCATCGTCAAGTCTTCAACCGCACTTCTCTTCGTATATTTTTCGTCGTTGACGACGGCTACAATTGCACGGCGTTGCTCGGTTAGTCGCTGAGCCATATAAAAGCTCGAATTCCATCGTGTCCTGCATCTTTGTATCAGAGCATGCTCTGGAAGGTTCAGTTGGTGTTGGTAATGCTTCAGACCCGAGGTTGCGATCGACGAGTGCTTGAAGTGAGTCACAAGAACGCTCGAATTATCTAACACGATCTTCGTCGCTTCCAACTTAAGAGCAACATTAATTGCACATTGCAGCGTATGTGCGAAGCAAGGAACACTCGATCCAAACAGCGAGCTCGATCGGACTGCCGCTGTTATGTTGCTTGCATTATCATGCGCAATAGCCACGACTTTATTTTCGATCTGCCAGTTGGAAATTACGCGACCGAGATGATCTCTCAAGTTTTCAGCTGTGTGTCGCTCCGACATATTTAACGAGTCCAATGTGTGGGTCTTCATTTGCCAATCTGAAGACACGGCGTGAAGTGTGACGGTGACGAATGACGTTGTGGTGCGTGAAGTCCGTGCATCAGTCGTTAGCGCAACAGCTTCGTAACCTTTGATATCCTGTGCAATTCGCCTTTTCGTTGCCTCGTGAATATCTTTAATTCGTGTACGGATCGTGGTGCGACTGGCCATCGTATACTGCGGGGCAAGGTACCCCATGAGCATTTTAAAACCATCCCCTTCCACTAAGGATATTGGCAACATATCCATGGCAATAAAAGCAGCAATGCGCTTTGTGATCTCCTCCGTCTTCTAAAATAATAAATAATAAATAATATAAATTTCAACTCGATAGCTCAAAACTTGTTATCAAAAGAGTTTCAGTAGGTAATTTTTTTTGTAAAATACAATATCCGTTGTTAATTGTTAATATGTCCGTTGACAATGCAAGAAACATAATAGTTTGATTTTTCTCTTTATTTATTGGCTTTTCTATTTTTTTTTACGTCGGTTGTTGATTATTAAATGTTTTGTATCAGATAGAGCTGGCTGTCAAGAAAAATCAGGTCTGAAACTTTATAATCAATGAGTAACAATAATGGCGTACCTGATTAGAAGTAGATTTTCGTTTTGGAGCGCCATTTCCAGTCGGATTGTGGTCGCTTCTCGAATTATTCTGCCTTTCATCGGAAGTAGAAGACCGCGCGTCTACCGGATTTGATTCCCTTGAATTTTCACTGCCATATAAGAATACAGATACGGTATGGATTGATTGAAATTTTAATTGTACTTCGCTTCTCGATGGTGAAAAGCATAAGGATTCATCGCACATACATTCCCAAGCAAAAGTTTCATTCGATTAAAATTTCAGTAGTTCGCGGCACGCCAAAAATTGGAAAAACTCGGCCGTATTAATTATGTCAAGACTTTGATTTTTCATAATAATGTCAAAAAGTAAAAAAATGATTAGAAAAATAAATGGTTGAAAAAATCTTACAACTTTTTATTTTCGCATAAATTAATTTCTTGATTTTTTAAAATTCATATGAATTTATTCAGAATTTTTTTTCATTTCAAAACTTTTTTTTCGAAAACTTGAAAAACCGATGCAGAGGCACAAATTTTTTATATGTTTCAGTATCATGATTCTACAGTACACACAAAAAGTTTCGAGGCCATTGCGCCAAACATTCCGTATTTATGGCCTTCAAAAAAAATTTTAATGATAGAACATTTTTAAAAATCCTGTAACTTCTAGAAAATCCATGAATTTATTTGAAAAGAGAAAAAAAAGGTTTCATGAATATTTTTTTGACATTATTGTTATGCAGAATTACTGTTGTTGGCATCTTTAATACAATTGATTTTTTTTCAGATTGTTATACCATTAGGAAGTGTTCAAATTCTCACTGAATCTCACTTTTGGTTGGAAATGTACATATGAAGCATCCTTAATACAGTATGGATGGAAACTATGTATACGAGAAAAAAAATCAAGTTAACATTTCTGCGGTGCTTATGTATTTATATTGATATATACTACAGAGAGTTGCGAACAAAGTGACGCGATATACCTGAGGACGAACTATGTTTGCGTTTCCGTGCAATGCTGCTCAATACTATTTCCCTCTCCCTCTCGCGGCTATCGCTCATCACCTTGTGTTTAGCACGAGGCGCGATTAAAGAATTTCTTCAGTATTAAAAGTAATTGTCAATTTAGAAATTTGATAAAATTGATAGTTTATCATATTGTTTGTTCGTATTTTATCAATTGCAATAATTTTATTTCTAAATCGGAGCTACAAGATCACGAAAATAAGGTCTTTTTATACTCAACTCTCGTTTGTATCAATTAAATATATAAAAGTTTCAGCTTACCCTTCGTGTTCCGTGTGCCACAGACTTCTGTGCTTTGTTTTCACATGATAAAGCATTGCCGCTCGCGTATTTACTGATTTATATTGTGTACAGCAATGATTACAAGCTGCCTGGTTATTGTCAAGTCTTCGAAAATGTTTCCATAATTTACTTGGTTGACTCATCGTGTAATACTTCAGATCATACTGCAGTCATATAACATAATAATTATGCTCAGAACTTTAGCAATAATTGTTCAAACGATATAATACCTACCTTTTCTTTACGCGTACTCCGATGTTAGAACTTCAACCACGAGAAAAACAATATATTACACGATCACTGCCGTATCACCGTGTCGACTGAAGGTAGAGGACTAGCACTACTGATTCACGTTGGGCTTCGCGAAATAATAATCACAGATAGTAGTAAGTGGGGATAAACTCTGCCGATACACAAAACATACGGACTGGGCGACGCGTGAATGATCGCAGCGCTGTGAATAACGTACACAAGTAAAAGGAAACTACAGATACTTTTTTTCAATCAGCCCGCTCAGTCGTAGCTAATTTTTGGCCGGCTAAACTATCTTGGCCGGCTAAACTATCTTGGCCGGCTAAAATAGCTTGGCCGGCTAAAACGGATTAGCCGGCTAAAATAGCTTGGCCGGCTAAAACGGATTAGCCGGCTAAAACGGATTGGCCGGCCAAGCTATTTTAGCCGGCTAAGATGACTTAGCCGGCTAAAATATAAAATCCATTAGCCGGATAAGATTTTTTAGCCGGCTAGGCCGGCCTATCTGTACAGCCCTAACCGGTAAGCCTCTCGCAAAATCCATTGCTTAGACGAATATTCGTTGTGTCGACGCGCCTGCCGGCGTTTTGTCGCTCGCGGGGTACTCTCGGTCAAGGCGTCGATCGCGACTTCGGTTGTCCGGAGAAGTTTGTGCATCGCCGGGGTCGGGTTAATCGTTTAGATTCGCGGGTGTCAAGTGGTGCATCGTAAGTGCCACCGTAGCGTTGCGTTTTGGCGTCGAGATTGACGCACGGGACACGGGTACTGAGCTCGCACGCGAATCTGACCGGGAACTTCGGGGGAATCCGCGGTTGTCCATTGTCGAGTCTTTGTCGGGAGTAGACTCTGTATTGAGTGCGCGCGGTGCGGGTCTCTGTGCCATTTTCTCGCGAGTGAAAAGTTCGTAGCCTCAGTCGGCGGCGGTAGCCTTCCGACGGGCAAAATCTGCGAAAAGAAAGCGAGGACGGCACGTGTCCGTTTCGCCCCGGCCTCTCCGGGAAACGCATTCCTTTTCCGTGCGATTTGCCTGCGCACTTTCGTTACCGGTAGACGACGAGGAATTTTTTATCGGCCTCCGCGCACAGAGATCCGCGCTTCGCCCAGCGTTTCGCGACGGGTCCTTCTGACCTTGCCGCGTGACCGCTGCCGTGCGGCCGAGCCGCGTTGCTCGTGTATTTACCGGTACTTTCTTCGACTCGTAGTTTAAGCCGAAATTTAGTAGGGATTTAGGGCAATGGCATTTTAGAAATTCCGTATTCTTTCTTTATGACATGTGCACTATTTATTTGATTAATTTTTGGGCATTAGGCCACCCCTCCGGTCGGTAAACTGAGTAGCCGTCTGGAGTGTATCAGGGACTACTTGTACCGGGTAGCCGATAAGTTTGGATGCGAGCGAACGCCGAGAGCGAGCAGCTGTTTTGCTCATGACTTTAATCTTGCTGTATCTTCCTATTTAATTTGGTTTTGACGTTGACTGTAGTTATCTTGAGACTTGTTACCGATTATCCTTTGATCTTGCTCGGGTTTGATTTTAATAAATTGTACGGCTCGACGCTCGCAAATTGTCACTAAGGACTTCATTTCCCTAACCACTTGAATTTTCCAGACCGCCCCTCTGCCATACCCCCAAGGCTGCGGCTAGCCGAGCGCGACCTTGGCCTTCCCTTTCGGAAACATCGATCCCGATCGTGTCGCACGCCGTGTGCGGCTGGCGCCCATTAATTAAATAAATTGGCGATCGAGGGACAGGGTTTTGTGTCCGATTACCGGTAGGAGTGTTGAGGAGTCACTCCACCCGGGAAATCGCCTCACAAATTTGGCGTCCAACGTGGGGCCCACGTTAACATCCTAGTGGGTTATAAATTCGTTGTGGTTGTCCCCTTCGAACGACTTGAAGCCCAATAAATAAATGATAATAGTAAAAATAAATTCAGAAAAATATCAACAGTCCCGCTATTATATTTTACGCTCTCGTTCGGTCCATCCGAAATCGCTACAGGTATTGGTCGATATTAAATTGATAATTTCGGCTACGAGTATAGTACTTTATATTTTCGTGCGGGTTGGAGATGGCTGACGGAGAGTACCGTTAGCGCGTTGTGTGTTTCGTGTCGTCCGGTGTGTTTACGTCCGCTCGAGTGAGCATGGAGTTGTTTTGTTTTGCTGTGCCGCTGTTTCTCGACGGGTCGCGTAGCCAGCGGTGCGAACGAATCTCTGTTCGCTACGCCTGCGAGTAATATCTTGTAATATTTAGAATATTTTGTCGGAAAGAAAATTCGCCGAGTCGAGCGCGCTGAGCTGTCGATGAGATAGCGGGTGTCGCAAACGAACGCGACCGGTGTGTAATTGGCTACGGCTTTATTGCCGCGTTTCATTTATTCACCGTCTTGTATCGGATCTATTTCTTTTTCTTAATCAATTGACATCCTTTCTGTATTTACCGGTAATTTGATCGCTTGTCGACATTTTCATTTACCGGTAGATTAATTGGGTGACCCGCTCACTTTATTAACGGGTTATTTTGTTTACGCTTTGACGTTCATTGCTAATTTGATTTCGTATTAACTCCTTGACATTTTTATCTTTTGACTTATTGCCAGTTTGACTTAATTGATATTTTAAACTTGTTATTGTCCCATTTACGGTTTTATTCGCTGACATTTCCTAATTTGTTCCGTTTTATATTATTCGATTGACTTTTAACTCTAAGAATATTTTATTTATTGACTTATTTATTTATTAACTTATTGACATTTTATCTTACTGACTTTAACCTTTTTTATTTACTGTTTGATATTTTACGCCGCTGACTTTTACGGTTGTCGGTTTCGTGATTTATTTATTTTCGTGATTTATCTATTGACATCTTTCCTGATTTGCTTACTGGTTGGTCGATGACCTGCCTATTGCGTATTTTTTTTTATTTATTTATTGATATTTATTTGATCCTGTGCCTTTTAATTTCGTTTCATAATTTTTTTTCCCCGGCCGCGTCGCAGCGGCGCAGCAATTATTTGTGTGTTACTCCTAAGTTTGTATTTTTGAAGTCCGTACGATCGTCCGCTATTTTTTTTGTTTGTTTTATTTTGTAGTTGGCGGCCATCGGGATTTCCCTCCGACTCGGTTGCCCCTCTTGTCGCCCTGTTTTACCGGTATTTCGTGGCGCTTTAACCAGCTGCCTGAGCCGGAAGCCCGAATTTCTCGTGCCTTGGGTTTTTTTTTGCTCTTGCTATTACTCGTTTACTAAAGTAGTTACTTTTCAGGAGATTTGAACTCGCTATAACCCGGCTGCGGGAACAATGAGCGAATCCGATCTACGTTTCGCGGCGGCAGTGGCGAGCGGGGAACTATCCGACGACTTTTTGCGAGGCGAGCTCGCGAGCCGTGGACTGTCCACTGTCGGGGCGAGGCCAGCGCTGATCGATCGCGTGCTTTTCGCGATGCGGTCGCACTGGGACCGCATGGATATTAACCAAACGATGTTCGGGGATTTGCCTCGACATTCTCGGACTCAGACGTCGTCCGGTATCGGTACCGGTACAGCGGATGGTAGCGTGCGGATCGAGATGCCGCCGGAGCGGACGGATAGTCGCCGAGAAGGTAACCGTGGTAACTGTTCCCTGCCGTTGCGTCTGGGGTCAGGAGACGCGAGCGGCGGCGCGTCAGCACCTGTCGCTAATTCGGTTCGAGCTACCATGAATCGGTCGGCGCCGGGTCCCGGGGGAGCGGCTTCGGGCGCGATTCCGCGGGTGGCGACGAATAATATCGCGTCGAATAGCTTACCATCAAATTACGCTACGCCGAATAATGTGGGTTCGAGTCAGGATGGTGCTGCTGGAGCCTCGAGACCGGTAAACAACTCGACCATTTTCCCGTCTAGATCGTTTCCAACAAATCGCCCGTCGGGACCGATAAATAATCTTCCGAATTTTCCATCAAGGGATGCCGAAGTGTATCGAGATCGGGAGTTTTCGCGTTCGATGATTACTAACCCGGGTAACGGAGTCCTTCCGGCACGGTCCTCACCCATTCATCCTCACGCGTCGGATCGCGAAGTGCATTTTGCAGGCGCACCTTGGGAAGTAACGTCCCCGGTAAGGCGTACCGGTCAATTCGTACCGGTATCGACAATGACGGCGTATAATACGATGCGTAAATGGGGGCTGCGTTTCTCCGGGGTTCGCGGAGAGGATGTCGAAGACTTTTTAGTTCGCATCGAAGAGGGTCGGTCGATGGTACCGATAAGCGATAACGATTTGCTGGGGTTTGCACCGTTCTTCTTGCATGGGATTGCGCGGATTTGGTATCGGAATGAACATGGCCGTTTCCGGAATTGGGCTGAGTGCGTGGATGCATTTCGGCGTCGCTTTTGCGACCCGGATTTGCAATTCTCCTTGCGCGAGGAAATTCTACAACGAACTCAGGGGCCGGACGAGCCAATCTCGGATTATTTAACGTGCATTCGGGCTTTGTGCGAGCGCGTGAAGCCCCGTATTTCCGAAAGCGAACAGCTAGACTTTGCGCACAGAAATATGTTGCCGCGTTTGCAGGTAGCGATTCTGCGTGCCGATGTCCACACTTTTGGGGCGCTTAAGCGTATCGCGACACGGATCGAGAGAAGCTACGGCTCCGCACGTTATTACCAGCCTCCGCCGCCTCCGGAAAAATCACTTTTTCCGGAACTAGCTTATCGCGCGCATCGACCTCGCGCGCGGCAGGTAACATTCGGTGTTCTCGGAGAGCCGTGCACGGACTATCGCGACCGGTATGGGATGGGCGCGGTTAGTGACGGTCGCGCAGATTATTCACAATATGAGAGCGATCCCTTTGAGCATCGGCGTAGCTCGGAGGGACGCCATTTCTGCTGCTTCGGTACGCAGCAGCCCGAGCGATCGGCACCGCGCACTACCGGTTCGAGTGGTTCGGCGCAGCAATCGCAGACACCTCCGGCCAGGCCTGCTTACGATCGAGGCAGGACGCCTCCGCGTCCGTATACTCCGGTGCGACCGGCCACGCCGGCGCGAAGTTTTGCTCGAGAACAACCGTCGACTCCGACGGCGACGGCTACGGTGGCTCGTTCGAATGTCGGAGATGGAAATCCGTTCTTACCGGTAAATCAGGCTGCATCGGGTGGGCCGAAGCCGCCGCTAAAAGACCAGGCGTGCCTAAATTGTGGTCAAAAGGGCCATTTCGCGCGCGGATGTTTAGCTCCGCGTAAAATTCGCTGTTACCGGTGCGGTAAGGAAGGCGAGACGACACGCACGCAGCACGACTGTAAGGGAAACGGCAATGGGAACCGTCAGTAGGAGCCGATGCGATTCCCCCGATCCCCGTACAGGCTCAAGACCATTCGGTGGCCATATCGCGCAGCGTTTTCGAGGACTTGTGTCAAGCCGTGAGAGACTCGGGGAGGCCTCGTACACATTTAGTCATCCTTCTCGATCTTATGGGGAAAGTTCTTCCGGCGGTCGTGGATAGCGGAGCGACCAGCACGTTTTTCGGGCCTGAGGGGTTGCTGCTAGCGGCACGATTGGGGTTTACGCGAAGGCGAACGCCGGATCGTCCCTGTACGGTCGCGAACGGGGCTACTATGGTCTGTAACGAGGAGGTGGAATTCCCGGTGAAGCTGGAGGGACGGGAGCGAACCCTTGTCGCTCGCGTTTGTCCAGAGTTACCGGTACCGTTGCTGCTAGGACTCGACTCTCTTGGTCGATTACAAATCGTCGTCGATCATGAGCGACGAGTGTGGCATTTTAGCGGAGCGCCGACACGGGAGTTTCATTTTGAGTCCGTTGAGGGGCCTGATCGTGTCGACGTGTGTGCCGCGATCTCTGATCTAACGACCGATGAGTCTCAGAGACTCGAGATCTTTTTGGCCGAACAGATTCCGCGACTTAAAAAAGCCCCGGGTTTGACAAATTTGATTCAACACGTGATTAGCGTCGGGAATAGCTTACCGGTAAAACAGCGTTATTATCCGGTTACCCCGATAATTCTACAAGAAATATATAAGCAGATTGACGCGTTGCTGAAGGATGATATTATCGAGCCGTCCACCAGTAACTGGAGCAGTCCGATCGTCATGATTAAGAAACCGAATGGCACCTATCGAATGTGCATCGACTATCGGAAGGTAAACGATTTGTCCAAAAAGGACGCGTACCCTTTGCCGTACATGGACCAGATTTTGGATCGTCTGAGGCGAGCGCATTATATCTCGACGCTCGATTTAAGCCAGGCGTTTCACCAGATCCCCATGGAAAGGGATTCTAGGGAGATAACGGCTTTTACGGTACCGGGTAGGGGTCTTTATCAATACAAGCGCATGCCGTTCGGGTTAACGTCGGCGCCGGCCACGTTTCAACGCCTGTTGGACAAGCTTATAGGCCCCGACTTAGACCCGCACGCGTTTGCCTACTTGGATGATATAATCATCGTTACCGAGACCTTCGGCGAGCACCTTGAGTGGCTCAAGGTCGTGTTTGATAGGGTACTTTCGGCCGGTTTGCTGATTAATCCGGATAAATGCGATTTTTGTTGTAGAGAGGTTCGTTATTTGGGATTTTTGGTGACTCGCGAGGGGTTGCAGGCCGATCCGGCGAAAACGGCACCGATACACGAATATCCCGTGCCGCGAAACGTCACCCAGATTCGCCGTTTTTTAGGCATGACGTCGTGGTATCGGCGCTTTATCTCCGGATATGCTATGATCGCAGAGCCGCTCACGCGATTGACCAAGAAGTCTCAGGTCTGGGTATGGGGGGATGCGCAAGAAGCCGCGTTCGAAACTCTTAAGAGGGCACTGACCCAGCCACCGACACTCATACGACCGGATTTTTCTAAAATATTTACGCTGCAGACCGACGCGTGTCAGACCGGACTTGGCGCAGTGCTCACGCAGGAGCACGACGGTGTAGAACATCCGATACACTTCGCGAGTCGTACGCTGTCCGATGCCGAGCGAAACTATACCGTTTCCGAGCAGGAGTGCTTAGCAATACTCTGGGCCGTGGACAAGTTCCGCCCGTATCTGGACGGTTACCGGTTTCGCGTAATAACCGATCATGCCAGTCTGCAATGGCTCCGTAATTTGAAGGATCCTACCGGTAGGCTTTCGAGGTGGGCTCTAAGAATGATGCAATACGACTTTGAAATAATCCATCGTAAAGGCGCGTTAAATCATGTCCCGGACGCGTTGTCCCGAATGTTCGAATCGGATATGTCAGCCGGGGCGGACGCCGGGAATCGCGCCGGAAGTCAACTCGAGAATGAACGCGCGGATAAGGGCGGAAATACCCTCGAGAGTAATACCGAAGATAAACCCGGAAATAACGCTAAAAAGGGATCGGAGGACGGATCCGTGGTGGAGAATTCGATACTGGAAGTTGTCGCGACGATGGTCGACGCTACCGGTACTGACGCGGAACCGAATCCCGAAGTCGACGCATGGTATGAGGCGCGCTGTCGAGACGTGCGGACGAATCCGAAGCGGTTTCCCGATTGGAGAATCGAGCACGGGCGGTTGTATTTGCGTAGGCGAATTGTCCGTAAAGCCTGGCGATCGAGCATGCGGGTAATGGGGGTCACCCCATCCGGGGATGAGTGCCGGAGTAGCCGTAACGAAGGCACGTTACCCCGGGTGGTCCCACACGCCTGTATGCTCCATTATGGGCATCAGCAGGCGTCTCATAGCTGGTTGATGTCAAGTCTTCGAGCCACCCTTCCAGAAGGTGATCTTCGGACACCGGGTGATCGCTGTTTCCACAGATTGGCTCAAGGCGGTCCGACCGCTCTCTTGGGGGTAGTTCGGGTTGTTCCCGTCTCTTGGCGGGCTGGGGGTTGCTGGGGGCCCTTCTGGGGTGTCGGATCTGACACATGGTGCCGAGAAATGTCGGGTGAATTTAATTCACACCTCGGATGCATCCTGTGCTGTTATAGTCTCGATGCAAATGACGAATCGACTTATGCCGACACCCACGTGCAGGAGTCCCCCTCTCCCTTGGTCTTAAGAGCGGCGGGTGCGGCGCGTGCTGCACTCACTAGAAGTCGGACTCTGTCCTGCGCGCCAACGGGCGCGCGGGGCTTGGTGCATGGAACGACTTTACATGCACCAAATTCCCACCCATCCACTCAACTTCCTTCCACCCCTTTGGGCGGTCTCCAGCGGCGGCCTCTCCCATCCCTTCGGGGGTGGGAAAAGTCGACGTCAAAGACCGCGAAACCCCAACCGGGCCCTGCGCTGTCGATGTCTTTGGATATCGATGGTGACGGAACCGGGGGGTCTACTAATCATTTTATTATTTCAGGCTCTCTCTTTTCAGGTGCGGTTTCAGGCCGTTGCGCCTCGGGCGACTCGTTGCGTATCTAGTTTCGCTTCGTTTCGTCTCGTCCGCTTCGGCCTGTCTCCGATACTAATCTGTTTCTTTTTCCACAGGTCCCCCAATCCACCCCTAGCGGTCTCCAGCGTCGGCTTCTCCTATCCCCTCGGGGAGGGGAAAAGGCGACGTCAATGACCGCGAAACCCCAACCGGGCCCTGCGCTGTCGATGTCCCGAGGCGTCGATGGTGAAGGAACCGGGGGTATACTAATCTATTTTATTTTCAGGTACTAATCTTTTATTTTCAGGCTTCGGTGCAAATCGTCTCGTCTCGTCCGATTCGTCGCGTTCGTTTCGCTTCGGTTCGTTCGTCTCGCTTCGTTTGTTCCGCTTGTTCTCCTTGATTCTGTCGGTGCCGCTCATTTCGCTCACGCGTTCGTCGGCTCCGGTAGAATTGTTTACTCGTCGTATCGTTCCGTGGGGTCTTGTCAGATTCGACGCGCTTCGTCTCGGCCCCCCTTTTTATTCTTCTCTTCTCTTTTCTTGCTTTTCTTTTCTTCTTTTCCTCTTCTCCTGAGTTCTTTTGTTCTTTTGTATTTTCTTCTCCTTGCTCCCCTTTCCTCCTGCTCCCTTGAGGAAGCAAGAACGTTTTCTAGAGAAAGATCACGTTCTTGTTTCTTATGTGTGCGTGTATGTGTGAATGTGTGTGTGTGGGTATGACTGTGTTCGTGTGTGCGTGTTAGTGTGTGGGTATGGGTTTCCCCCTTTCCTTCTTTTTCCTTTTCCTGGCCCCTTGTTCCCTTGCCTGTCTACTGCATGTCTTTCTACTTTCTACCTTTCTACTTTCTACCTTGTAATATTAATAATTTTAATCTTATTTTCCCTACAGACGGGCCCACTGACGCGACTCAGCGCCCCCCCTAGACTAAGCTGTATCGACGTGGCGAGGGTCTCATGGCAGGAAGGGGTTATTTGTCCTGTCCCAAGCGTGGCGGTTAGGGCGGTTGGGGGCCCCCGACGCCGTATCAATTCTCCCGGGTGGGGCAAGACGGCGCTGCAACACCGTGTGAATTTTCATTCCGTCTTTACTCGTGGGAACACAAATGGAACCTATTAAAAACCTGAGTGAATGTGACCGTGTGAATGGACGTAGGAGTGTCCGCCTGGCCGAGCAAGGGCAACCAGGCGCGGCACAAGTGGGAGTTGCTGACACCGTCGCGAGGCCGCACACCCGTGCCGCTGCGAGGGGGTTGACGGCTTCTCAGCCTGCATCCGCTCATCGGGGTCCACCCCCTTGCGGTCCCACGAGTGTCGCTGGCCGAAGACGCGTCGGCAGCCAGAGAAATGTTCTCGGCCTTCGTGCCGTCCGTGTAGAGTTGGTTAGGTGCGATAGGCTCCCGATCCAGACCGCTGGAACGGGAAACGTAGTAGACCCCCCCAACAGACCCGCGAATCTCGAGCCCCGCGTGGCTCAAATCGTTCTCGACCGGTGCGATAGACTCGTGGTAGGACGCGTAGTAGATCAGGATAGACACGCGAACGTAGACCCGCGACCCGCGAACGTGAACCCCCGCGACGAACCCCCTAACATTAACGTCAACCCTCTGCGTACCATGGGAATTAGGATTGTTCAACTGAACGCGCGGCGTTCAGAGGTAGTCACTGGCGAGGTGCGCGAACTCATCAGCCAAAAGCGTCTTGACATCCTGCTATTGCAGGAGCCTTACGTCAAGAGAACAGACGCGGCACACACCTTCTTCGGATTAGGTACCGCAGCACAGGTCGCAGCGGTCAGAACCGAAAGAGCATGGGCAGCCGTGGTAGTGTGCAACCCAGCCTTTCAGATGCTCTTCGTCTCGCAACTCAGCACGACACATTGTGTCTGTGCGGAGGTGCAGGCACCCGGCTTCTCGTTCTATGTCGTCTCGCATTATTTTCAATATCGGGACGACATCGAGTTGCACCTCAGACACCTCGATATGGTGCTTCGTTCTCTGAGGGGGAAGAGAGTAATAGTGGCGTTAGACGCAAATGCGAAATCGGCTCTGTGGGGGCCACAGGAGACCGATGATCGAGGTACCAGGCTGGAGGAGCTCATTCGGGTCTTCGGTCTGGATATCTTGAACGACGCTGGTCAACCGGCGACTTTTTGGACGACAAGGGGAGAGTCGTACATCGACGTCACCTTGTCGTCGCCCTCCATGACTCGATTCGTCAGAGAATGGAAGGTTCGACCGGAGTGGACGACCAGCGATCATAGGGCGCTCGACATCAGATTGCGAGTGCCAAAGGCCGAAGCGGGAGATCGGGTGACCGGTCTCAGTCGGTTTGACACTCGTCGTGCAGACTGGGAGCGGTTCGCCGAGATCCTAACGGCTCTGTCGAGAGATAGGCTGGAGGGGCTCGCAATTGAGTCGGCAGACGATGTTGAACTCATGGCTACGACTCTCACGAGCGTCCTGACGGACGCTTGTGTCGAGTCTATGCCGCGCAAGAAGCGCTTCAGAAAGTCCAACCCATGGTGGACACGAGAATTGACCAACAAAAGGAGGTTGGTCTTCAGACAGCTGCGTGCGTATCAGAGGGAGAGAACGCAGCCCCTTCGCCTCGAAAAGTTGCAAGTATATCGCACGTCTTTGCGAGAGTACAGCAATGAGGTGAAGAGGGCGAAACGTGACAGCTGGAAGGCTTTCGTCACGTCGTACGGGAACGAGGAGCCCTGGGGCTTCGTATACAAGCACCAGGCTGATAAACTCCGAGTTCAGAAAGTGCTGAGCACTATCCGGCGTGGCGAAGAGACCACGATGGACATGAGGGAAACCGCCAGAGGCCTTCTAGATACGCACGTCCCCGATGACCGGGAAGAGGATGATACCCCGTGGCACAGAGCGGTGCGCGAAAGAGCGCAAGAACCGCTCGACACGGAAGACGCCGGAGTATTCACCGAAGGTCAGATGAAGAAGGCATGCGGTTCTTTTAAAAATGGTAAAGCTCCGGGACACGACCTCATCGAGGTCGCAGTCCTCAAGGGAGCGTGCAGGATCATCCCCGATCAGCTGCTTAGATTGTACAACGCGTGTCTTGTTTGGGGAACTTTTCCCGCAGCCTGGAAGGAGGGCTCCCTCAGAGTTCTCCTAAAGGGCGAAGACAAAGACGAGAAGGACCCTAAGTCCTATCGCCCGATTTGCTTGCTTTCCGTCGTAGGGAAATTGTTAGAAAAATTGATAAAAATGAAATTGAGCGCGGTAATAGAGGAGGGTGTTTCGCGTCGTCAGTTCGGCTTCATGCCGGGTCGTTCCACGGAGGATGCGATCGTAGAGCTACGCGCTATGGTCGACGAATCCGAGTCGCAGTATACGGTCGCGCTGCTCTTCGACATCGCCGGGGCATTCGATAACGTCTGGTGGCCCATGATCTTCAGGGAGCTGCGCATCAGGGAATGCCCGGCCAACATCTACAAGATTCTGCAGAGTTACTTCCAGGATCGTCGAGTAGTGCTCGCGTGGGGGGATGAAAGTGTCTCCAAGCGTGCCACGAAGGGCTGTCCACAGGGGTCAGTCCTGGGTCCGGCATGCTGGAACATTATGTTCGATTCGCTTCTTCGGAAACTCGAGGAGCTGTGTCCTGACCGATTCATCGCTTACGCGGACGATCTTCTGGTCCTGGTAAGCGGGGAATCGAGAAGGGAGCTCGAAATCGAGGGCCAAAGAATCGTCGATGCTATCGTCAGTTGGTCTCGAAAGGCGAGGCTCGAACTTTCCGCACGGAAGACGGAGGCTATCCTCCTCAAGACCGTGTGGGTTCGACCTCCAGCGATAGGCAGGCGCGGCGGGAACCGTCCCGATAGACAACGTAGACAGGCGGTTAGGCCAAATTTGGCAAACAGGTACCCGACGATTAGAATAGGTAACGCGACGATTCCTTTTAAAAATTCGGTTAGATACCTGGGCGTCCACTTCGATAAAGAAATGGGGGTTAAAAGTCATTGTAAATATCTGCGCGATAAAGTAGGGAAACTGTTTACGAAACTCGGGAAAATGGCAGGATCGGGGTGGGGCTTGCGTTACGCGGCGCTTAAGACGGTGTACAGCGGGGTCTTCCTCCCGGTGGTAGCTTACGCTGCTGCGGGATGGGCGGATCTTTGCAACGTACACGACACTAGGGTTCTTCGCTCGGCGCAGCATATCGCGTTAAAAGCAACCACGGCAGCGTATAGAACGTCGTCGTGGGACTCGCTGTGCGTGATTGCCGCTGCCATTCCAATAGATATCTTGCTAATCGAACGTAGAGCCAAGTACAAAATTCAAACGGGTGTGGACGCCTGGATGAACGGGGTAGACATCGCGAATAATTGTCGAGATGCGGTTAAGCGCATAAAGGAGCAGGCGTTGGTGATGTGGCAGACCCATTGGAATTCATCAACTAAGGGTCGAACCACACACGCCTTCTTCGGCAGCATCCGAGAGAGGCTGGAGGCGCGCTGGCTTCGAACGAACCACTACAGCACGCAGGTTCTCACCGGCCATGGGAATTTCAGGGCGCGTCTCGCATCCTTTAATCTCGTGGACGGGGGTGACTGCCGCTGCGGTTTGCCGGAGACATCGCAGCATTTCCTCCTCGAGTGCCCACACTTCGAAGCGCAGAGAGTCGCTCTGCGTGAAGTAATCGGAGATAGAGAGTGGCCAGAAGCGGCGCGCCAATTGGTGTCGTCTGCCGAGGCCTTTTCTGTCTTCTCCGATTTTTGTAGGGAGTGCCTTTGGCTAAAGGCACAGGAAGAGCTAGCTCGCTGAGCAGTAGGTTCGGTTCGGAGATCGGCGTATCTCTCGCGGTGCGACGGAGCACGAAGAGGAAAGAAGATCGAAGAAGAATGAAGAACGCGGAACGAGGGGAAGACGGAGAAAGAAGAAAGAAGAGTGAAGAAAAATTAGAATTAAGACCGCGCGAAATTTCTTTTCAGAAGAAATTTATATCCGTCAAAATCGCGTTAGATTCTGGTATCACTCGGCCGGGATGTGTCGGAACTCCCGGAAATGAGTGAATGGGCCGAAACCTTCTCGGACCACCCATTCACTCGAGTGATATAGGCAGGGCTTTTACAACTAATCATTTTTATTCCATACAGCTTTGCAGCTGCACTTGAACTGCGCAGGGGTCGTTCTGTTTTACGACTTGTTCAAGGCAGCTACCGTGGGGTTCCATTCCCCCGACAATCGCCTGGATATTTTCCGGGCATCCTGTAAGTGGACTGAGCAAGTTGCTCACGACTCCGCCTCCCCGTTTGGCCCCCGCTGGAAATGACTTCGAGGGATTCGACTTCGGTCGGATCGCTGGAAGCCCAACCAGGTGAGTCGCTACCCGTTGCAGGGCAGGGTAGGTCCATCTGCTCGATGATCCTTGATTAATTGATCGATCGATCGACTAGTCAACAGTGAGAGCAGGGTTTTTCCAAGCCTAGTCCCCCCTTGTCAGCGTTTTCAACGGAAAGTAGGGGAATCTTTGTTGCGTTTGCTCTTGATGGGCGAGAGACCTTCGGGTCGAGCATAAGAGGAGGGTTTCGTGCCTGACTCTTGATACATTAAATGTCCGTAAAGCCTCGGTCGAATCGGACGACGACGAGTGGAAGCTCGTCGTGCCGTGCGGAGATCGGCTTCAGGTGCTGCGCGAGAGCCATGATACGCCGCAGGGAGGGCATTTGGGGGTCGAGAAGACTTTCCGTCGCGTCGCGTACTCCTATTATTGGCCGAAAATGTGTAACGATATTTCGAGGTACGTGAAGCAGTGCGATATCTGCCAGCGGACCAAAGTCGTTCAGGCTCCGCCGAGTGGCTTGATGGGACGTCGCGTTGTCGAGGGTCCGTGGACGGTGGTTGCGGCCGATATAATGGGGCCATTCCCTCCGAGCAAAGCGGGCTACCGGTACGTACTCGTGATACAGGATTTATTTAGTAAATGGATCGAGTGCTGCGCGTTGAAGAAAGCTACCGGTATTAAGATCAGGGAGGCTCTCGAAGAATTAGTTTTGTCGAGATGGGGAACGCCCGAAGTTCTGTTAACGGATAATGGGACGGAATTTATTAATCGGAGCTTGCGGGAGTGTGCTGAGCAGTATGGCATTTACCACGCCACTACTCCTCCGTACCATCCGCAAGCTAACCCCGTCGAGCGGGTGAACCGAGTCCTCAAGACGATGATAATGTCGTTCTTGAAAGCCGATCATCAGGCTTGGGATAATCATCTCGCCGAATTCAGATTCGCGTATAACACCGCGCATCACACCTCCATCGACTGCAGTCCGGCGTATTTAAATCTGGGACGAACTCCTCGGCCTCATCAATTTTATCGTCGTGAGCGGGGAGATAGGGAGCTCGTTCCGCTGTCGCGCGAGGAATGGTCGGCCCACGTAAATCGGTTGCAGTTTCTCCGGGAGAGGGTGCAATACGATCTCGAGGAAGCGTATCGTAGGCAGGCCGCGCAATATAATAAGCATCGGCGCGTGGTACAATTTCGGGTGGGTGATAAAGTTCTTAAGAGGCAGAGAATCTTGTCGTCGGCGACGCAATTTATTGCTGCGAAGCTGGCAACTCGATATCACGGTCCTTATACCATTAGTAAAGTTTTATCCCCGGTGGTATTCGAGCTGGAGGACGAGAAGGGCAACCGAATATCCAAAATATCGATAGAGGACCTGAAACCCTATTATCCTCCGCTTAACCCTTTCAGCAGGTAACATGGACGCGAACGAAGCGCAGAAGACGATCGAGGTGCTCGGGCCGTTATTGCTCGGAGCGCTACATCACCGCCAACCGGCACCGTTACCGGTAACGCAGCAGCTGGCTCGTGGGGTGCTGGACACGTTCGCCAGGGCGGTGGACGCCGCGGATTTCTCCAGGCCCATGCGAGGAGTGGCAAAACCGGAGCCGCTGGTGCGCTCGGTCCTCGAGCGATGGAAGGAGGTGGTGCGGCGCGAGATCGGGGAGGAGCTGTCAGCCTCGGTCCAGGAGTGCGACTCCGACTCATCCTCCGGACCGGAGTCAGCGGACGAGGGGACCGACGGCGTACAGGGTGGTGAGGGCCTCCCGACTGCCCTTGTACCGGTAGCGTGGGACTTCGACCCGAGCCCCGCTGGACGTGGACGCGGACGTGGGCGTGCGACGACGGCGTCCCGGGAGCTGGTGCCGCCCGGCGATTGTTACGCCGGCATTCCGCCGCGGGTGCTGCCGGAGGGAGCGGGACGAGCGAGGGGCCGGCTGGCCAAGATAAAGGGCCAAGTCTTGCGGTTCGGCATGCCGGTCGGGAACGTCCCGAGGCCTCGTCCTGGCGACACATCAGGTCGCTGTTGGAAGTGCGGGGAGTACGGCCACCTCCGGGGAGACTGCGTGGCACCCGATCCGCAGGGGGACCGGTGTTTTGGTTGTGGACGGGCGGGCTACCGCCTCAGCAACTGCCCGAGATGCGCCGAGTGGTGGTGGAGCTCGGGAGGCGGATTCGCGAGCAACACTCGCGACCCAAAGCTCCGACAGGCCTACGGCCCGTTGGATCGAACGACCGACCGCGCCTAGGAAGAGGCGAATCGACGCGATTCTCCCGCTCCTGCGCTACCTCGTTACCGGTAGCGCTGGAAGCCTCCTTTTCCGCCTCCTAGTATTTTCTTTTATGTTATTTTTCGCGGTACCCCCTTCCCTTGGTTTTCTGTTTTTTTTTGTTTTTGCTTGTGCTATTTCTCCCGTCGAGGACATCGACGTGGTCCGGTTTTGCCGTTACCGGTAAATGTACTCGCCGGACTCGCCGAGTTTTCCCCCTAATTTTCGTTTAGTTTTTTGGTTTTGTTTCGCTCACCGGTTTTACCGCTTGACGGTAAATGTAATCGCCGGATGGATATATATTTTTTTTTGTTTTGGTTGAGATGTAAACCCGAAGGGGGGTTAACCCCGAATAAATACGGTACCAGTTCCTGGCAGGTTTGCCCCATATACCGGTGTCTCTGTGTTTTGTTGCATGTGTCCGTTACCCGGTATTTTTGTAGGATGACTCTGGGGGGTATCGGCCGATATTGCGAGGAGATCGAGGTTCCACAGCTTTGACTGCTGCAAGGCGGTAAGAATCTCGACTGTGCCCAGTGCCCGATTGTATGATTTTATTTTCTTTGCATTTCGAAATACTGAGCCCATCCGAACCCCGACATTGAGATCGACGTCCAGACCGTAAAGTCACCGCTCGCGGAGTTGAGAGTTGCGAGAGGCTTGACGGCCGGGGTCGGCCTTCTGGGGGGGGGGAGTAGTTTGTGACGCGGTATTTTCGAGCGTCCCAAAAAGGGTCATGCGACGAGAGAGAGAGAGAGAGTTGGCGCGCCCTCGCAGCGCGCAGATCCCATTCTCGGGCAGATTCGAGCGGGCTCAGTAGCGTAAATTCGACGTAGTATTAATTCTGTCAAATAAAATATTGCATGTACCATCCGCTCCGGACGAGGCACAAGGACGAAGCGACCGTCGGACGACAATACCGGTAGATGGGATCCTCCAAGACCCAGCCGGAACCGAGGCGAGAATTGCGAAGGAAGGAAGGAAGGAGGCAAAATTTCTTTTTGAGCGATCGAACGTACCGAGAACGGGGCCTATTTTTCGGACGCTGCCGTACCGAAGTCTGAGGAGTATTTACCGGTAAGCCTCTCGCAAAATCCATTGCTTAGACGAATATTCGTTGTGTCGACGCGCCTGCCGGCGTTTTGTCGCTCGCGGGGTACTCTCGGTCAAGGCGTCGATCGCGACTTCGGTTGTCCGGAGAAGTTTGTGCATCGCCGGGGTCGGGTTAATCGTTTAGATTCGCGGGTGTCAAGTGGTGCATCGTAAGTGCCACCGTAGCGTTGCGTTTTGGCGTCGAGATTGACGCACGGGACACGGGTACTGAGCTCGCACGCGAATCTGACCGGGAACTTCGGGGGAATCCGCGGTTGTCCATTGTCGAGTCTTTGTCGGGAGTAGACTCTGTGTTGAGTGCGCGCGGTGCGGGTCTCTGTGCCATTTTCTCGCGAGTGAAAAGTTCGTAGCCTCAGTCGGCGGCGGTAGCCTTCCGACGGGCAAAATCTGCGAAAAGAAAGCGAGGACGGCACGTGTCCGTTTCGCCCCGGCCTCTCCGGGAAACGCATTCCTTTTCCGTGCGATTTGCCTGCGCACTTTCGTTACCGGTAGACGACGAGGAATTTTTTATCGGCCTCCGCGCACAGAGATCCGCGCTTCGCCCAGCGTTTCGCGACGGGTCCTTCTGACCTTGCCGCGTGACCGCTGCCGTGCGGCCGAGCCGCGTTGCTCGTGTATTTACCGGTACTTTCTTCGACTCGTAGTTTAAGCCGAAATTTAGTAGGGATTTAGGGCAATGGCATTTTAGAAATTCCGTATTCTTTCTTTATGACATGTGCACTATTTATTTGATTAATTTTTGGGCATTAGGCCACCCCTCCGGTCGGTAAACTGAGTAGCCGTCTGGAGTGTATCAGGGACTACTTGTACCGGGTAGCCGATAAGTTTGGATGCGAGCGAACGCCGAGAGCGAGCAGCTGTTTTGCTCATGACTTTAATCTTGCTGTATCTTCCTATTTAATTTGGTTTTGACGTTGACTGTAGTTATCTTGAGACTTGTTACCGATTATCCTTTGATCTTGCTCGGGTTTGATTTTAATAAATTGTACGGCTCGACGCTCGCAAATTGTCACTAAGGACTTCATTTCCCTAACCACTTGAATTTTCCAGACCGCCCCTCTGCCATACCCCCAAGGCTGCGGCTAGCCGAGCGCGACCTTGGCCTTCCCTTTCGGAAACATCGATCCCGATCGTGTCGCACGCCGTGTGCGGCTGGCGCCCATTAATTAAATAAATTGGCGATCGAGGGACAGGGTTTTGTGTCCGATTACCGGTAGGAGTTTTGAGGAGTCACTCCACCCGGGAAATCGCCTCACAAAGTATTGACCTGATTTTTAGAAAAAACTAATTTATTGACATAAAAACCAATCGAAACAATCTATATTTCAGCCTGATGCATGCGTATCATAAAAGTGTATACACTTATAAAAATAACCAATGTTGTTTGAAGAACTTACCTTTCCATTCGAAGGTAATTCACAGTCCACAGTCCACAGAAATTCGACGTTGAAGACAATGACGTTTCGCAGGTCCGAGCACGTTATGCGGTAGACACCGCTTGAACTTTACACGAAGTACCCGCCATTCGACACAATGCATATACCGGGTATTCTATTGGCAGCACAACCGACCAATCGAAATTCCAATTTTGAACACCCGCGGTTATGTACGAGGACACGGCGCGATCTCACGTTGAAGATGAAGTATATATTAAATATATTGCGAATTCGGGTCGCGTGTCTCGCATGTATATTTTGCCTCTCACTCCTCGCGTTGAGGTGAGTACGTCGCATTCGACGTATCGAGATTAACTACCCTCCCGTTTCCGATTCCGGTTCCCACGCATACCGGTACGATCGTCGGGCGATTTCCGGAATGCCCGGAGGGTCCTCTTTTCGCGCTTATTTTTCGGACTCTCGTTACTCGCGTGTAACATATTAATCCTTAAAAAATAAGAAATTCGTGACGCTGACAGCAGAGTGGGAGAGGAATTCTGAAATGGCTCAGTCTGGCTTCAGTCTGGATTTATTAAGGTGATATATTGTAGTAACTGTAGTATAATACATCACCTTAATAAATCCAGACTACAGCTATGTTCATCGTTGGTATACATATACCGATGGTAAATAGATCTCTAGTCTCGTATGATAAGTGTAGATTCCTAGGGGCATTATCGTTACTTTTGTAAAAATGGGAAAATAACGCGAACTTTTATCAGCGTTACTTTTACGAAAAACTAAAAGTAACGTAGATTCCGCTTGAAAGAGGAAATTTATTAAATATGTCAGCGTTACTTTCATGAAAAACTTAAAGTAACGCTAAATTTGCGTGACATTAGGGGAAATACGATAAGTCACGTGAGCTTTGCGTCACTTTAATTTTCACGCAAAAGTAACGTCTGCGTTACTGTAGACACGGCGTTATTTTATTTATATAAAAAGAAGTTATTTATTTTTGCATATGTATATTCGCTGCCGTCTGGTGTGAGGCGCGTTATTATTTTCTATTTATTTATTATATTAATATGTGTGTGTGTGTTTTTTTTTATTAAGGAGGGAATAGGGAAATTGTTATGATTTTACTGCATGTGTATATGTCGCATGCTCTCGACGGTCGTACGCCACTGACACGCGTCGCGTCAGCTGTCGGCGCTCGGTTCCCGCGGGATACTAATTCTCTTTTTGAGAAAAAGTATTATATATTTTTTTGAAAATTTTTTTGCTACGCTTTTTTTTAAAATAGAATAAAATATATATATGTTGGTACTTACGTTACCACGCTGATAAGGAACACTATTAGCATGGATTCGGTTTTCGGGTTATTATTATTTTTTCCTTGTTTCGTCCTTCCTTCCTTCTATTAATAGTGTTTTTGGCGTCCTTCCTTCCTTCTATTTTGGTGGAGGTGGACGGTGAATGACGGTGGGCGTCGAGATGTCGGTGTTTAATCGACGGTGAGCGCTGAGTTGATTCGGGCGGGTCGCGTCGGTGCGGCGGGTCACGGCGACGGCGGATCTACGTCGCGGTCGATGAAGGTTCGCCGATGGTAACGTTGGCGGCTGGTCGGTCGATAATGTACCGTCGCGTGAGGATTTTTCGGCGGTCGGTACACCCGACGTCGTTCGCTCCGTGCACTCTCGCTCACTCACAAAATTTTTTTTTCTTTTACACTGTCCTCTTTTTTAAAATGATTATTCGTAGGTTACTATGTGTGTATATATTGCGACCGCCAACTTTTCCTCAAGCTCCAAAGGTTAAGGTTTGGTCACCAACGGCGTGCCTCTCGACCGTTTAAATTATTTTCCGTGGGCGCCAGCCGATTATCAATTAATCGGCACGGTCGGTACCGATGTTGTTGAAAGCACGCACTCTCACTGCTCCGGCAGCTGCAGCTAGGCGAGGGTAGAGGGGTGAGGGCGGTGAAAATTTGCTACTCCAAAAAATATAAAATGCGGAAAATAATCGGCCGAAGCCACCCGATTTATTACAATTTAATACAATGGAAAAAAACCGCGTACAAAATCAGTCCCTACTAAATTCGCCCCAGCTACTCAGTTCACCGGTTTGAATTTTTCTACGCGTTACAGAGATCCTGGCCCGGGAAAAAGAATAGCAATAAAAATTCGTAAAATAAATTTCGAAGAAGATACGGTACCGGAAGAAGTCCGGAATATCTAATGACGGGCCAGTCCTATTCTTCCCTACTAAATCTCGCACTCGTAAAATGGACGGACTGTACCGCTGTCCGATTGTCGTCGTCGCGCGAAGGGCGATATTTCGCCGCGCGCACACACACACACACACACGATCCCGGCGTGCAGGCTGCGCCTCGCGATCGCTTTTGGAGCGGTACCACCCGAGATCCGAAAATTCGCAATGTCCACCGAACTGACAAACGAGCAAACAAAGAACACGAAACACTAACGGCGGCGGTCTCGAGACCCGTGTATTTTCCGCGATGCTTTTTCGACGTCCTCAGCCGCGAAAGAAAAGCCTACGTTTTTCACCCGCGCGAGCTCGAAACCTGCACGCCACGCCAAACACACCCGCACTCTCCTCCGCTCTACACAAATTTCGCGCAGGCGATCTCTCCGATGTTACGGTACCAGTGCGGCGAGAGGCCGTCCAATTCCCGGCACTTATGATCCCCGAATGACAAAAAAAGAAAAGAGACAGACAGATTTTTCCCCGAGAAGTAATAAAAAGAAGCACACGTTATGATCGACGGAAACATAAGCTTGTTTTGCCCGGGACGGAACTCCACGCCGCGATCGAGTCGCGGGCACGCTCGACAGTCTGCGCGCAAACCGGTAACGAACGCGTGTCCAACAATTTTCCCGAAAATCAGAAGTCTTACCGCAAAAGATGTTTGTGACGGAAATACTCCTTGCCGGTACCGGTTTCCTCCGTCCTTCCAATGTACCACGGTCACGGATACTCCGCCAAACGGCCTGGTAGGCGACTTCTCCACCTCGCACAGAGAAACCTCCGCAAATTCGCACGCGAACCAACACGAAAAATCTACCCGGCGAGCACACGCGTCGTATCACCGTCGCTTCACAGAAGAGAGTCCCGACCTAATTTTCGGAGACGTGCTCGCCGCCTCGCTCGCGTTCTCTCTCGCTCCCCACTTTTCCCGATTTCTGTCCGGTGTCCGGTACCTGGCGCCTCTCCCGATAAGGCCTACCTCGCGTAACTAATTTGACGCGCGCGACCTATATTTGCATTCGTCGCTTATCGGCTAAATGTACGGCGCGTCGAAGCTCGGCATCTCTTGTAGATTCAGCGGTACCGGAGGTACTCGTTGCCTGCATCCATCAAGCTGCGACTAACGGAAATCCTGCGCCCAGGACGGTGCAGGGGTAGACAGAAAGCCAAAGCGTAAGCGTGCAAGTGGGCGAAAGAGTCAAAACCATGCCGTCGACAGTCCGTAGGGATGATCAGCTCAGCTCCAGATGGTCCCGAAAAACAATAAAAATAAATTCCTGGGGAATTAATATTTTGCCTCTACAACAGTTTTGCCCTTGAGATCGCCTGGGACTCCCAGCAACATGATAGGTCCCGTGTGCTCGCCAAATCCCGTAGTTCACGAGGATCTGGGACGCGACCGAAAAAAACCCGCGTCACAATATATATATATTTAATGTCTAAGTTAATTATTTAATAAGTGTCTTTTCACTGTTGGGTTTTTTTTATTATTCACTGTGTTGTTCACTTTGTTTTGTTATGTCACTTTTTGTTGAATATCACTTTTTTTTCCACTGTTTTTTTTTTGTTGTGTCACTTTTGTTTTTCACTGTCCGGTTTCGTTGTATTTGTGCGAGCACGGCTCGAGCACAGTTGTCGGTTACGGGTGTGTGTGAGCTGCGGCTCGAACACACAAGTCGCGATTTTTTTTTTTTTTTTTATAAAATGATGATGTTCTTTTTTTTTTAATGCAGGCGTGTTTGCGTAGTAAGACACCAATGTGACGGATGTACACGGGTGTCAGAATTTTTTTTTTTATGAAGTGTTAAAACTTTTTTTTTATGTAGGCGTGTTTGCTTGGTTCCGACACTTCTGACACCATGTGACGGATGGCCGCTAGGGTCTTACGATGTTCACTAACTTCACCGTCGGATTGAATATATAAGTCTTTTATTAGTCGTAGCGCTAATAGTTTGGGAGAGTGTACCGCACTGGATGAGAGTCGGAGCTGAACTGTCGTGAAGCGGGCGTGAAGCTGAGGGCTTCGCGCTCGCTGATACAAAGGAATAAAGAGTCGAAGATGTTTAGACTAGGAGATAAGTGGACGCTCACGGCGGTCCGGATGCGCGATAGCCTTAAGGGCTTCTTTGAAGAGCGTATCGAACGGAAACTCCGTATCGATACCCTCGAATAAATATTAAAGTCGAAAGGTTAAATAGTTCGGCTGCGGCCGTTACACTTTTTCTTTTTCCCCGGGAGTCCGTTTCAACGGGTAAACGGAGGCCTCCCGGGCTGTTGCAGAACCCGGAAGCGGAAGGCCGCTGTGGTTGCTTTTCGCTGACGGTCGGGGTCGATGCCCGGTACGCTAGTGCGTGTGCATTTTTGGGCTATATTAGCCGCTGTTTCCTTTATATTTTTAATTGTACTTCCACCGACCGCCGATCGACGTTCTTCGACGATGAGCGACCGACGCAGCCTTAGTCCGCCCGCTAAGGTAAGAAATTTTGCCTTACTCTTCTCATTTCGATTTTTTTTTTTTTTTTTTAAACAATTGAACACTGCGAATCCAGTTTTTTCACTCGAAAAATCGGGCCTTTTGAGTTGTCTTTTCCACTCCTACTTTTTTCAAATTATTACTGATTTTCGCCTTTCTGTGTTTTCCAGAGGGTACGTGTTACCCTGCCTGACGGCGTGCTTAACCTGCCCTACCGCCCCGTGGAGAGTTCGCGGGAGTCTGGCCGTGGTAGTCCGGACGTCGAGATCGTCGAGATCGTCGAGTCGGTGTCCGCTAGGGCCTCCAGCCCCGACGTGGAGATTGTGAGACCTTCCGGGCGGGGTTACCTTCTAGAGAGAGTTTGTCCAGCGCCGTCAGCGCCGCTCCCCCGCATCCGCGTCCTGCCCCCGGCAGTGATAAACTTCCGGGCAGCCCGTGCTCGCCTCCAGCGGTTCGGAGAGGCGTTCGTGCCCTGCCGTCCCGTCCCTCGGCCCTGCGAGGGCCCTAGGCCGATCATCCGTCCCGCGGGAGACTCCGACTCCGACGAAGTGGACGAAGGAAGTCCGGCGTCCCGTCGAAGGCGCGCCGCGATGGGCCAGATGGACTGGCGGCACGCCGAATTGTTTTAGACGCCTCTGTTTCCCCCCTTGGGTTTTTTTTTGTATACGTAACGTATGTACCCCGAGTCGGAATAAACAAAACAATTTGTTGTAATTCGATGATTTCACATGCTTTAATCCTTCCGCCCGGGTTCCTTGCTCCTATGTAGATACCGGGTGGGGCGACCTTATGCGCTTTGGCCAAGTCGTTCAACTCCTGCGGGCTGTTCACCGCGTGTTCCAGCACCGCGATGTCCGTATCCCGTGGCGTCGAATGGTTTCGAGTTGCTCGATGGTGGGTATTTGTTTTTCCCACGTTTGGTTGCGGCACCTGGGCTGTCTCGCTTTCGATGTTGCATGTTGGGTCTACGCTCGTTCCGTATACGGCCATAAGTCCGGCACATAGCGGCGTTTCCTGCCGCTTCGGGCTGCTTCGCGCTACCTCTTTTACTGCTTCGACTTGTGGCGTCCGATGCACTTCGACTCGACGTCGCGGGTCATGCACAGCCATTGGCCGGCTATCATGTTCTCGTGGTCAGCGTGTCGTAAATTATTTTTTTCTTTTTTTCCCACTCTCGCAGAGCCCGGTTTAAAATTTTTCCCGTAGTATGAGGGCTGTACGAGTGACGTAGAACTCGTACGTCACGACATATTTTCCTGCACTCTTCTAGATTTTCTTATGTTGCTCCCAGCGTAGTAGCCGTTTGGGCCGGTTTTTAGACCTTTTAGAACGTCCGTGTTAGAGTTGTCCCGAATCCAATTTATTTCGCCATTTAGTATGACCGGGTATCGGATTTCTCATTATGTTTTTTTTTCCCCTCGCGGGCTGATTTCTTTCAGGGATCTGGTTCGTTCTAGCCTTTTTTCTGTATTGACTCAGGGTTGGTTTTAGCAATAGATTATGCTGAGTCATTTAGTTGAGAATATCCTTAAAATGGAAACCCTTTGACTTGCTCAGCTTTCGCACTAATATTCTTGCTCTGGACAACTGGAATTCCCCTGTTCCCATGCTGCTACACTTTTTCCCAGAGATTCTTTCAAGTTTCTGAAATTTCTGGTTTACGAAACCCTATGGACCAGCCCACTGGATTTATAGATTGTTCACAACTCGAGTTTGGCTTTTCTCTCTTCCATAGATTTAGGCATCCGTTTCCTGACCTTTTATCGGGTTTGCCGATTGATTGCTGGGATAAATATGCGTCATCGCTGCCGAATTGTAAATGGATCCGTGCCTACTCAAAGTATGTCGGAATGGTGCTAGAATATTATTTAGATCCGCCGCGGAACGCGCTTGGTTTACGCTCAGATGTCCGCGGTCTGACCGGTCGGCGCTTGTACTCCTGCCCGTCAGTCTGACCATCCGCCGGGCTGTACTACTGTCACACCGGACTCACGGCTCCTGCCGCGCCGGTTGCAGCTCCTTGGCGCTCGGGCGAGCGCGACTCGTCGCCGCCGGTCTCGCTGTTACCGGTACCCTTCTCTTGCGTCGGACTTCCTCTTAACCTGCTGTATGCAGACCGACTTAGGCGGGAATTTTTCCCCTTGCCACTCTTTGTACGAACTATTACCCCCGAATTTCTTCGAGTTAGTCTCGGAATTTTCTCTTTCGTCCTTTTCTTCCTGAGACCTCAGACCTTTTTATTTCACCGACGAGTCTCGGGGAGTTTTTCTCTCTTTTTCCCCTGTGATCGCAGTCCTATTTTTCACCGACGATTTTCGAGGAGTTTTTCTCGCAGGTTTTTTCCCTTTTGGTAATCACGTGTCCAAACACTGATTGATTTGCACCGACGTTCCATCTCGACTACCCCTTTTTTTCCCTATCGAACACCCGACAACGTCTGTAATTTTATGATTTTACGGTTTACGGTTTTACGGTATGTGCTTTTTCCGGGTGTCCCGCGGCACGTTTATTCACTCCAATGTTTTGTGAACTTTGGGGTCTTTCAGGAGCGTTCCTTCGGGGGAAAAAAAAAAATTTGTCGACTTGAAGATGATGACGACTGATTATCCCGAGCACTTTATTTTCTCTTCCTGTACCCCTCGATCCAATCATTTGCGTGACATTTATCTCGTTATGCATATCTACGTATTTTAGATATATGTTGTTTTGCTGGTAGCAATTTTCCTTTTTTTCGCTTTCTTTTGCGGTATACCGTCGGCACGCAACCTCAAAAAGGGTTAAAGATGCTGCAGATTCCCGATTTCATTCGCCTTGCTTTAGAAGGTTTGGTGATAAATGCTTGAGATCAGTTTTTCTTCGCAAGTTAAGTCCTTCTATACTTCGGATTTCTTTTCCCGTCAAGAATTATTTCTCCGCCGGGAGATCTTCCCCGACACTAATTTTTTTTTTTTGTACCAAAAGCTTGGGCCGTCCCGGTGCGGATGCCAACGGTGTCTTCCGTTCCTCTCTAATTTCGGACATTATGGAATTAATATTATTTTTTTTCCGCAACGTCACTTCGTCCCCGGTTCGCCCCGTGAGCCTCTCGATGAGTCCCGAACGTGATAATTCCGATTCTTGCCCTGTGATACACCGCCGTGTGGCGCCACGGCCAAGATGCCCAATTCTCGCTTTACTCTTGTGTTTTTTTTTTTTGTTTGCTCGGACGGTTCCAATTTTTCCGACAGAGCCGCTGATTTTCCGTGTTGGTGCTCAAGCCTGGGCGTATCGAACCCGGTAAGGTTATGGTCGCAAGTATTCGTTCTAGGTATGGATCGAGGACGGTCACGGTTGGTGCACCCTTGCCTTCCCTAGGGCAAACGATCAAATACATTTTTTTCTCCCAGAAACGAATGCGGTGGTTCCGGGATTTTCCTCTATCTACTACCGCGACCGACCGTGCCCCGAGTGAATTCAATTTAGCGATTTTAGAACTACGAGAGGTTCTGTTTTGGATTTATTGCACTCGAATGCAGACGGGCAATACTCCGATTACAACCTATTTCCTCAACCTTTACGTCAGAGGTGATTTTTCGGGTCAATTCTCCCGGGGGAATTTTTATTCTACTTTGCGCGCGTCACCGTCCCCACGGTGACTGCTTTGCTCAGTGCCGATGGACGTGCAATGCCCCTAAACATTTCTTGTCTTTCCATAGAAATATCTAGGCCCATGATGAATTGTCTGGTATTCAATTCCGTCACCTCCTCGATAAGAGCCGTTATCATGGCGCCGATTTTCACGTTCGAGGCGGATAATTATTCCCATATGCGTTTTAAGGCTCGGTATACGAAATTCGTGTTGCCCTTTTTCCTTACGCGGAGAGACTCGTAATTTGCTGTGTATTCGCCGGACAAATTTTTCCTTTTTTTTAATTGAGGCTCTTTTGGGTTTTTTCAGTATTTATTCTGATATTCCGAATAGTTTCCCTGTCGTTCGCTCGAGGGCCCTTTTGGCCTGCCGCGTCCGGATATTCGCGGTTAGGGTTTACCCCCCATGAGACGCAACAGCTGGTCCGGCAGCTCTACAATATTCCGTACGTGCAGACGCTACGGTTTTCAGGACCAAAAATTTGGTATTAATACGCAAACGATTTTATTTCCCGATCCCGGATTTATATGATTTACGTTGTATTAACCTCATTGAACTCTCTGACATTATTTTGCCGGACGGTTGCAACTTTTTATCCTATCCCCGAGCCTCTTGGTCGGGTGAGGTTAATTTATTTATTTACCTTTTTCCCCCTTGAACGCGGTATGTTCGCTTAAATTATTATTTGCTTGCTTACGGACTTTCTCCCGTGCGGTTTTTGGTGCAGAAACTAGCGTTTACCCTAACGCTCCCCGTTGTTGACTTGGCCCTGACGGTTGCTGAGTCCCATTGGCCCGTGGCGTCACCGTGCGCCGTGGAAATTCGCGTTGTTTCCCGAGGACTGTTGTCTTTCCTGCATTATCCAGCGTTGGACTCACCCCGTGAGCTGGCTGGCTGGTACCACCTCGCTGAACAGGATCAGCAAGCGAGGGTCTTCGGTTCACACCTTTTTCGAAATGAAATCTCTCGGCTGGGTCGGTCAGGCTACTCAGTCCACCCGACCGATTTCCGTCGAGCAGATGACACGCGAAAACGGGTGATGAACCAGCAGGGGTAAAAGATTTGTTGTTTTTTTCCCCAAACTTGTATTTGCCGTGACGATCGTATCGTACTGGTTAATTTTACCATAAATCGAGTTGTTCGTCGATTTTGAATTTCTACCGATTTTGGCCTCCTTTATACTCGCGTGTGGACTTCTACGTTCCCGATGCTCCCGTTTTTTCTACTACCAGTTTTCCCAGCCCCGTTCTGCCGTGGTCGTTGCCCTTCGTGGTTCGGTTGTTACTGTGGCGACTTATCGCTGCTCTGAATTCCGGAGACGGAACCTACACACCTTCCACGCATGTCCTGGCCGTTTGCAGTAATTGCATATAATACCTGCCGGTTTAATTTTCTTATCTGGTATTGAACCCTGCGGGCATCCTCGTGCACGATGTCCCGCTCCTCGGCACACATGACACTTTTTATTGTGATTTTTATTCGGGTCTGGGGTATGTGCTGTAGCGGCGGACCCGGTATGCTTCTTCGCTGCCATGGATTTGATTATCCCCAGTGCGTTGTCGCTTTTTTGAGGTCGACGGTTCGACCGTTCGAGTTGTATTAACTCCACTATCCGCTCCAATCTTGCCAGACGCTCTCCCAAATTACAGGTTGGCAGCTCCGGAGTAGTGTGCCTCGGGTAGCACGCCTCGACTCGGTCGAAGGCTTTCACATGTGGCTGTTCGTAGCCCGAACTCCCAGCTACGGGTGATGCTCCGCCCGGGGACCTTCCCCGGTGTAGAGCGGTGCCGTCTCCTGTGGCTATCTATTCCATACTTTCTGCCATAGTGGATCCAAGATCCTTTCGGTCCGTTTCCTGAGGCACAGGTACCCATGCTGCGTGTGTCGGGGAGTATAGGTCCGCTCGGACCTTTCCCTCCAAGGCACAGTTGTGAGCCTCCTCCGTGGGCTCACCTGTTCCTGTAATGGCACCACTGTGTGGTGTTCCGATGGTCCCTCGCTGTGCGAAGATTTTATTTGCCTCTGGCTCTCGCTGCTCTTCATGTTTATTCCTCTTGATCCCGACTTGCTTACGCTGCTGGCAATCTTTCCAGATATGCCCAGATTTCTTGCAATAATTGCACACTTTACTCGTGGGACCGAGGTCTCTTGATTTAGATGGTGGGGGACGCCGGCGCTCGGACGACTGGCATTTTCCCGCCCTCTGTCCGTTCTCGAAATTTATCCGCGCACACTTCCAGGTGGCTTCCGCTATGGAGCCGACGCCCCGTGCGTCGATTCCCTCACACGGTTGCCCTATCACCCGCACAGTGATTTTTTCGGCCCGGGCAGCGTATGCTTTCACGCTCTTTCCCGCACCCTGATGCAACGTAACAAGTTGGCGCTGTAGGGAGGCAGACGACTCATGTTTCCCAGAGCACGTCTCCAACCCCGACCTTGAGCCCTGAGGCATGTCAATTATGTCGCGATGCATTTTCTGCATTACTCGGCCTTTCAGCTTACAACTCCGTACCCTGACGGCGGATCCTTGCCGCGCACTTTCTTCGTACGGCGGTCTCGCTCAATCCCCGTGGCCTACAGAGCCACCCCATAGGTTGCTCCTATGGGGTGGCTCTGTGTCCACTACCCCGTGTGTCCGTTCAGTCGGTCTGGACACGTCTTGCGTGAGGCTGGCTGCGACCTGCAGCGCTTCGCCCCTTGTCCCAGCTGTTGTCCCACGCTGTCCCGCTGTGGACAACAACTCTGGTGTATGCTGTTTTTTATTTTGGCGGTATACATATATACCCCTGTTATTTAGCAGTAGCGTCCTACTTGCTCTAACAGTGCTACACGTGTTTTACGCACTCGTATCAAACTTTCATTAAGTAATGTGGGGTCACGGTTTACACCCTGCACATTACGGGATGCCTTCCAGTCCCTGACGTATTACCCTTTCGGTTCCAGGCTCCCTTACTGATTCTGTTTTTACGTCCCAATCTCTGGCGACGCTCTTCGGGACCCTGCAGTGATCCCTGAAGACTTCGGTTGACTACCTTTCCGTTATCTCGCTTGGATAACGGGGAATCCACGGCGATCCGATGATCGCACCCGTGGTCCGCCTGAACACTTAGTCGACCCTGGTTCGCGGAACTTTCTTTTTTATTTCGCTCTCTCGTGGAGCCACAGTTTTACCGCACCCTGCGGAAATCTTGTCGATTTGGTAATTCGTGTTTTGATTGTTTATTTCACTCTGAGCATCCCACCGCTGCCACCAATGTTATGCCGCAGAACTCAGGTAGCTAGTCTGGGTTCTGTGCGCGAGCCGTTAGCTCGGAAGGTTGGGGATGCGCTCAGTAAAGGGTTGGAACCCAAGTGAAGTACAACTGTAGATTTATTCAATGAACAATATTTATTTAACAATTTATTTTTACGTTTAACAAACATATATATGACCAGAGTTTTACAAGGGTTGCATTGTTATTCTGTAGATAACAATGCCTACCAGGAACCGCCGATTAAGGTTCTCTGGATGCCCGAACAGGGTCTAATTAACGCTCAACTTGGCGTTAATATACCCCTTGGTAAAACCTCGCTTGACGCTTTATTATTGCATCTATTTACGCTTGATTAGTACACCGTATGGATGTTAATCTATTTATGTGTTATCCACTGATACTTTAGTTTAGCTATTTACGCTCTGTTTATGCTTACATTTGTCCTTTAGAATTACCAATCGTAGTACACTTTGTACGCTTGATACACCGACTGGATTACCGTCTATCGTGCGTTAATCCTTCGCGATAAGGGTCCAATATTCGCACAACCTACTTATCGCATTTGAGCCTCGCTCGTATGGTGTATCTGTAGTCAACCGTAAGAATCAGGAGTTCCGAAGAGACTGGTGAGTGTCTGCTCTCGATCCCTTATATACGAATAACAGAGCAGGCACGTCAGCTTAATATTGTTTAGATGTTTATGGTTTACTTTATTTCTGTAAACAATTATCTTTCCAAATCGTCGCTTCTTCGAGAACGGGATTTGGAGCATGTTTTTATTTCAGCATATGTGACTCGGTAATTCTCGAGTCGATGCTCTAATTACCGAGCCGCCCGCGATTGCTTAACGGCTGACTCAGGTTTTTGGTGGATTTCGTTGCAGCGACGCGCGCTCGTCGCGTGCCGCTGCATTCCTCGATATTGTGCAACCGGAGTTGGACCACTTTTCGGACACCGCTGTCCGAACTGGAATGTACACTACAATACTATAATATACTGCGATATATTATGTGATGATGCTTCCTGGTCGTTGACGCTTTCAAACGGGACAATCGGGGAAATATGGGGCGAGGGAAAGGGGGAAATAACACTCCAGAGTTTTGTGTAGAAACGTGGAAAAAATAACTTTTAATGATAATTCGCTCAGTGAATATTAACAACAAAATAATAAGCAAATACTGCCGCTTCAACGCCGTTACGGGTACGTTGAAGGGGGTCGATAACCAAAAATAAACAATCTCAATAGTAACCAAAAAGAAAAGAAAAGTTCGCAATAACAATGGTAATAAACAATAGCAAATAAGGGATAACGGGGCGAAAAGTTCGAAAATAAGAAAATAGAAAATTACTCAATACTCGGGGGGGGGGGGGGGGGAAATAAGAAAATAGAAAAATAGTTAACGCTGGGCAGAATACAAAAGTCGAAAAGTAGTTAATACGCGGGGGAAAATACTAAGGTCAAAAAAATAAGTGCTACGCAGGGCGAAATACAAAGGTCGGACAATAATTACTAGTCGTGGCAAAATATAACGGTCGGAAAATTATCAAAGCTCAAAACGAGAAAAATGGGATAATCGGAAAATAATTAACTCTCAAAAAAGTAGGAAAATCGAAAGAATAATCAATAACAAAACTTACGAAAATAACATAACTCAGGGTAATCGCCGGGACGGCAATTCGCAGGGTCAGTCGCAGGGAAGGGGAGGAGAGGAGGGGCTGGCCGGTGGATATTCTACACAATGCTGGTCTTACTATGGCAAACTCGGAAAAATCTCCAAACTCGGGGAACAATCACGGATTTTTGGGCGCCAGCTACTGTATCGGTGTAGCACCGCGGCGCTCGATTTAGTTAATCGAGTGCAAAACAAACCAAAAAAAAAGAACAAAAATCTATTACGTTTTCACGTCACTCGGCTAGCGGGAACGGAGGAGGGAGGGTAATGAGACTTCTCAGGCCGCAGGCACTGTCCAGGGCTTCTTGACAATATTACCTCGGCACAAAAAAAAAGATACAACAAAATTCCAATAATTACGCAAAAAAAATAGATACTGTGAACGATTTTCTGTCTCGGGGGGAACGGGGGAAAAATACGCTAACGGTCGCGCGCTGTAAATCTCCGCGATCGCCACCACTCACGCGCACACGAGAATTACAGAAAATGCCGGCGCACGTGGCGGCCGGTGATCGACGGTCGAAAATTATACAATCAAAAATCACTTAAAATTACCAGGGGGGTGACGGGCAAATTTCCAGGGGAATGTGGGAAATGGGACTGTCAATCAGGTATGGTAAAGCTCCGGGACACGACCTCATCGAGGTCGCAGTCCTCAAGGGAGCGTGCAGGATCATCCCCGATCAGCTGCTTAGATTGTACAACGCGTGTCTTGTTTGGGGAACTTTTCCCGCAGCCTGGAAGGAGGGCTCCCTCAGAGTTCTCCTAAAGGGCGAAGACAAAGACGAGAAGGACCCTAAGTCCTATCGCCCGATTTGCTTACTTTCCGTGGTAGGGAAATTATTCGAAAAACTAATCAAAGTAAGATTGAGCGCCGTGATAGAGCAGGGTATTTCTACTCGTCAGTTCGGCTTCATGCCGGGTCGTTCGACTGAGGACGCGATTGTAGAGCTCCGTGCCATGGTTGACGAATCCGCTTCGCAATATACGGTCGCGCTGCTGTTCGACATCGCTGGAGCTTTCGACAACGTCTGGTGGCCAATGGTCTTCAGAGAGCTGCGCATCAGGGAGTGTCCTGCAAATATTTACAAGGTGCTTCAGAGTTATTTCCAAGATCGTCAGGTGACGCTTTCGTGGGGGGAAGAGAGTGTTTCCAAGCGTGCCACGAAGGGCTGCCCACAGGGGTCAGTCCTGGGTCCGGCATGCTGGAACATTATGTTCGATTCGCTTCTTCGGAAACTCGAGGAGCTGTGTCCTGACCGATTCATCGCCTACGCGGACGATCTTCTGGTCCTGGTAAGCGGGGAATCGAGAAGGGAGCTCGAAATCGAGGGCCAAAGAATCGTCGATGCGATCGTTAGTTGGTCTCGAAAGGCGAGGCTCGAACTTTCCGCACGGAAGACGGAGGCTATCCTCCTCAAGACCGTGTGGGTTCGACCTCCACCGATAGGTAGGCGCGGCGGGAACCGTCCCGATCGACAGCGTAGGCAGGCGGTTAGGCCAAATTTGGCAAACAGGTACCCGACAATAAGAATAGGTAACGCGACGATCCCCTTTAAAGACTCGGTTAGATACCTGGGCGTCCACTTCGATAAGGAAATGGGGGTTAAATCTCACTGTAGGTATTTGCGGGATAAAGTCGGGAAACTTTTTACGAAGCTCGGGAAAATGGCAGGTTCGGGGTGGGGGTTGCGATACGCGGCGTTGAAAACCGTCTACAGCGGGGTCTTCCTCCCGATAGTAGCTTACGCTGCTGCGGGATGGGCGGACCTCTGCAACGCGCACGACAATAGGGTTCTTCGCTCGGCGCAGCATATCGCACTAAAGGCAACCACGGCCGCGTACAGAACGTCGTCGTGGGATTCGCTGTGCGTTATCGCTGCTGCCATTCCCGTAGACATACTACTTCAAGAACGTATAGCCAAATACAAAGTGAACACGGGTGTGGACGCCTGGATGAACGGTGTAGATATCGCGAACAATTGTCGAGATGCGGTCAAGCGCATAAAGGAACAGGCGTTGGTGATGTGGCAGACCCATTGGAATTCATCAACGAAGGGTCGGACCACACACGCCTTTTTCGGCAGCATTCGAAAGAGGCTGGAGGCGCGTTGGCTTCGAACGAACCACTACAGCACGCAGGTTCTCACCGGCCATGGGAATTTCAGGGCGCGTCTCGCATCCTTTAATCTCGTGGACGGGGGAAACTGCCGCTGCGGTTTGCCGGAGACATCGCAGCATTTCCTCCTCGAATGCCCACGTTTCGAGGCGCAGAGAGTCGCTCTGCGTGAAATAATCGGAGATAGAGAGTGGCCAGAAGCGGCGCACCAATTGGTGTCGTCTGCCGAGGCCTTTTCTGTCTTCTCCGATTTCTGTAGGGAGTGCCTTTGGCTAAAGGCACAGGAAGAGCTCGCTGAGCCTTTAGGGTAGGGAATCGGCGTATCTTTCGCGGTGCGACGGAGCACGAAGAACGAAGAATGAAGAATGCGGAACGAGGAAAAACGGAGAAAGAAGAAAGAAGAGCGAAGAAGAAGATATAGAATTAAGACCGCGCGAAATTCCTTTTCACAAGGAACTTTACTCTCGTCGAAATCGCGTTAGCTTCTGGTATTACTCAACCGGGATGTGTCGGAACTCCCGGAAATGAGTGAATGGGCCGAAACCTTCTCGGACCACCCATTCACTCGAGTGATATAGGCAGGGTTTCATAATTAATAAAAATTTTACTCCATACAGCTTTGCAGCTGCACTTGAACTGCGCAGGGGTCGTTCTGTTTTACGACTTGTTCAAGGCAGCTACCGTGGGGTTCCATTCCCCCGACAATCGCCTGGATATTTTCCGGGCATCCTGTAAGTGGACTGAGCAAGTTGCTCACGACTCCGCCTCCCCGTTTGGCCCCCGCTGGAAATGACTTCGAGGGATTCGACTTCGGTCGGATCGCTGGAAGCCCAACCAGGTGAGTCGCTACCCGTTGCAGGGCAGGGTAGGTCCATCTGCTCGATGATCCTTGATTAATTGATCGATCGATCGACTAGTGAACGGTGAGAGCAGGGTTTTTCCAAGCCTAGTCCCCCCTTGTCAGCGTTTTCAACGGAAAGTAGGGGAATCTTTGTTGCGTTTGCTCTTGATGGGCGAGAGACCTTCGGGTCGAGCATAAGAGGAGGGTTTCGTGCCTTACTCTTGATACATTAAATGTCAATCAGGTATACCCGCTGGAAATGACTTCGAGGGATTCGACTTCGGTCGGATCGCTGGAAGCCCAACCAGGTGAGTCGCTACCCGCTGCAGGGCAGGGTAGGTCCAATCTGTTCAATGATTCTTAACTGATGAGAGCAGGGTTTTTCCAAGCCTAGTTCCCCTTGTCAGTGTTTTCAACGGGAAGTGGGTATATAGGTGGTTTGGTGGCGTTTGCTCTTTATGGGCGAGAGGTCTTCGGACCGAGCATTGGAGTGCGGTTTCCGACCGTGCCTCCAACACATTAAATGTCAATCAGGTATAAGTGGGGGAAGGGAAACTCAAAAAGTACTCACTCAACCGGTCTCTTACGATTCGTATCGCTTACAAAAGGATCCGTGCGATCACGCTCTCAATCAATCCGTTCGATATTCCTTATTAGTTCCAGTCGATATAATTCACAGTTTCTGGTCCAAATCGTGTCCGTGGGCGTACAATCCTCGTCGCAATCGATACAATAACTCTCCACACAGGAGTCGGGTATAACGTGGCTTGCCGGGTCGATATAATTTCCACAACTTTTCTCAAAAATATTTCGCTTGCCTGTCACACACTCGCTCTCTCACACGCCGTGGCTCGAAGTGAAGAAAACCATGCCGTTTCCGGCTTCTTCCCCGACCTCAGGGTCGGTCTTGCAATTTGCGATTTTTCGGCGAAAATCGATTGGTCTGTCTCGGAACTAGCTTGGCGGTGGGCGTCGTAATTGGCTGCGGCCGATTGCGAATATTCGTCGCGACGGAAGGCCTGTCGCGACGCTCGGCGCGCGCATCCTCGGCATCGATTGGCCTATCGATCGCCGACTATTCTCCACGCCGGGAGGTGCTGGTTCCTCGCGGCGCTCGGACGAAGTATCGCACTGACAGCTCGAGTGCAATTTTACGGTGTTTACCCGCACGACACAGCTCGTCGGTTTACACTCGTTATTTCGAGCCGAGAGTGTGTCGTCGGGTTCCGGGCTGTCCATGACGGGTCAGACGGGTGGAGTGTTCGGTGCTGTGGCCTCCAAGGGACGGACGTCGGTGTGGGAGCAGAGCATCAGTTTGTCGGGATTTGTTTTGAGGTTAGTGCCTGGCTGCCGTACCAGGCTTTAATTCCCGGTCGGTTGGCAATTTTTGTAGGCGGATTCTGGGCCTGGCGAGGTCAATCTGGTCGTTGGTGGAGTCTTCGGGTGTCTGCGATGGCTGTGATGGTCTTCGGGGTGCTGCGGTGAGTCTTCGTGGTGCTGCGGTGAGTCTTCGTGGGTTGCGAGGGCTTCGGTGAGTGAGTCAAGGGACTGTCAGGGTGGCAGGGACTGAGGGTAAGTCGAGGGGAAGGTTTAACAGTAATTCAATTCGTTGCTTAAATAATAGGTTCTAATCCTAGTGTATTTTTTTAGGTGAGTGGTGGGACGTCGAGCCACGCTGGGGAGGGCTTGTGACGCACCACGTCACAATTATTACGACTATTCTGTAATATTATACCATTATGCGAATATCGTATAATACCTATAATAATGTTTAATATATTACTACATTATTATATTAATAATATTAATAATATATTAATGACGTATTAACATATTACTTAATTAATTTCGTATTATTGCCCCCTTAATAGGGTGCTACTGCCCTATCCGGGGTACAACAACGACATAAATTGTTACGACTCTGGGGCGTTCGCGGCGGCCGCCGAAATCGTATGGATCGGATGCATTTGTTGCGCGGTCGCTCCCGTCGCACCCGTGGTCGAGAGACCGGTCGCGTTTCCCGAGAAGTTTCCGTACCGTGCGTCGTTCGTCTGTTTGGCTGGACATTCCCTTATAAAATGTCCAGGTTGCTGGCAATAGTGACAATTCCCTAACGGTTTGGGTCCGGTACCGACCGTCTCGGCATACGTGGGCTGTTTAGCCCTAGCACATTGAGCTTGATTATGACGATATGGGCATATGTACGCTCCGTGTCCTATCCGTTTACAGATTTGGCATTTTATATCCGCGGTTTGTTGGAATTGTAAGCCCTGTGGTACATTATTTTTCCGAGTTGGTGATTGCGATGTTACTGGGTTAGTACGGGTCGGGCCGCTGTCTGCCTCATGGCCCCGATTTTTGCACAATTGACAGAACGGTGTTCCACCTGCGGCGTTGGTCTTTAGCGGGGGGGGGGGGGGGGGGGAATAAGCGAAAACACTTAACGGCGGTGTGTCCCCGTTTGATACATACTTGACACACGGTGATCGTTGGAGCATCGTTAAGTGGCTTATTACCGCTGGGTGGAAATAGCTTGAAGCATCGATCGGCGGAGTGACCCTTCTTGTTGCACACTTGGCAGGTTGGGACGATCTTAGCAGGATCCGAAGGGATAGCTGCGCTAGCTATCTGAGCGTTCGTGGTTTTTTTCTCTGGACATACTCCGGCTTCGTGACCCGTTTTGTTACATAGCTGACATTTTACCTCCTTAGGGGTGATTATTTTCACGCTGCGCTTTACTCCGCCCGGGGAGTCTTTAAGATCCGCGGAGTCTCGAATCCCCTCGCGGAGAGCCGTGCGGGCTGTTAGCTGTTTCTCGATTTTTATCGCGCGTTTTACTATATCGTCTATGGTCCCGTCCATGGTCATGCGTTGTTCAATTTCGGGTTTTAAACCCTGAACGAAACAGAGAGGCAGACTATTGGCTGTGTTTCTTTTAAAAGCCTCGTCCGCTGGAACATTATTTTCCGATTCGTACGCATCTAATATCTGATACCCGAGGTCGCGGATACGATTTGAATAAGCTACGACCGTTTCGTCGGGTCGTTGATAAATTGATCCGAGTTCTCCTTGCAGTTGGTAAATATTTCTCGCGGGGCGTAAATGCATTTCAAGAAGTCGTGGAGTGCCGTCATGGTCCCGAATGTTTGCTGCATGATTGAGCGCCGAGGCTCTCCAATTATCTTTATTCGGACCGCTTTTACCAAGTGCGGTTCGCTACCTGCGTCCAGCATTGCGAGAGCATCGTCGCACCCCTGGATAAACATACCGGGGTGGGATTAAGTTCCCGAATGGTAAAGATTCGAAGGTGCGAAACCCCGAACTGAAATATGTCATGCGATATAATTTCCGATGAGTAAGTCCACCGTGCGTCTATACATTCGATAGAAATTAACCTACAATGGTATTAGGTTCGAAGGATAAATTAGACGAAATTAATTTCATAGACCGGGTCTACATTCCGATAGCCTGGAGCACTCCATATTCATATGCCGAATAACTATAATTAGGAAATTAGGAAATTAGAAAAATTATAGTCGCCGACGATGTACAAATTCGAAATTTAATTTCGAGAATAACAAGACTGTCGACAGCCTGAAGTCCCGAAATTTCCTTGAAAGAACGGTCATATACGCGAATTTGCGAACTCGAAAAATTTCCATTTCGAATATTCGAAGCACTGAAAGTAGATTCACGTACTAGGCGAAATACCGAAAGTCGATTCTCCTAAAGGGCAAATCTCTGAAAGTAGATTCTCCGAAAGGGCACATCTCCGAAAGTAGATTCTCCTAAAGAGCTAATCCCCGATTGTAGATTCTCCGAAAGGGGCTAGTCTCTGAAAGATTCTCCGAAAAGAGAAAATCTCCGAAAGCCCATTCTCCGAAAATTTGTGCTATAGGCTGAAGCTGGCGGCCGAGCTAGCGGACGGCCTACGCACACCGCTAGCGGGCCACGAGTTACCGCGCGGTCGGCTCGATAATAGTTACCAAAAAAATCTATTCACAGACAACTCTTTGAGATAAAATTCTGAAAAAAATCGTACGTATTATTTGAGATGTGTACTACACATTAAGTTGAACCTGATTCTTTGGTGATGGTTTTAATCGGTTTGTATAAATAACTGTGAAGATGACACGCGAGTGGTAGCATTCGGATAAAATTCTGAATTAATTAACACAAATTTCTGGAAGTATAAGCCACTTGTTGCCAGAGAAATTTCTGTGAAGTAAACCCTTTCAGTACATTTTTAAGGGGACTAAAGTCTCTAAAATAGTTCGTTCGTTCGCTCGCATGGAGATACGGTCTGGCCGACAGGAATCTGACAAAATTCTGAAATAATTCATAGATACTACTTAAGGTGTGTACTATGCATTGCCGACGAGTTTTTCCCGAAGCTGACTCTTGCCTGCTCGTGTGAGAGATCTGAATTCTCCGCACCATCGAAAGATCATGTTTAGAGAATTGAGACCATTTAAACCAGCAGCCAAGAGACAGATTCAGGAAAAATAAAGATATTAGATATTTACCATGAATTAGACTTAAAGTAAATAGTACTGAATGGTTTAGCGTAAGGTAAATGCAAGTTACATACTCTTAAGGGGAAGTGAAAGTCACGTGATGGGGCCATGAGTGTGAGAGACATAGACGCAATTTTCAAATTAACTTTATTCAATGGTGTTAATTTTTTTGAGAAAAAAATGAATTCGGGCCGGATGCGAAATTACCGTGTGCGTCCGGCTCGAATTGGCTATTTCTTAAAGAAAATTAACACCCTTGAGAAAAGTTCATTACAGTTTTCATTACCGACCGCGATATTTCACTTCCCCTTAAGGAGGTTGGAGCGAGTGGTGTTCATTTCGCCTAATTTCGAGAAATTCGGGCAAGAATTGCAAATACTTCACGATGTTATAAAAATCTGAACGAAATCATACTTATTATAGGCACCGAAAAGACTAATTGTACATAATAATAATTTCAAAATGTTATTACCAAATTGTTGAAAAAAAATTATTAATCAAAATATGCGGTACCTCAATTTTTTTTTAAATGAAAATGATTCGTTCATTTTTCGGAATACGTATGAATTTTTTCAGATTTTTATCTTTGTTTTGATTTTTGCACATTTTTCCATGTAAAAAACAAGAAAAATCAAAATAAAGATAAAAATCTGAAAAAATTCATACGTATTCCGAAAAATGAACGAATCATTTTCATAACAAAAAAAAGTTGAGGTGTCGCGTATTTTGATGAACAATTTTTTTTCAACAATTTGTTAATAACTTTTCGAAATTATTATTATGTAAAATTAATCTTTTCAGTGCCTATAATAAGTATGAATTTTTTCAGATTTTTATATGGGAAGTGTTTGCAATTCTTGCCCGAATTTCTCGAATTTAGGCGAAATGAACACCATTCGCTCCAATCTCCTTAACGGGGAAAGATCCGAAGTCATGCAACATGATGACATCGTCACAAGTACAAGTGTTATGAAAGACAATCACAGTCCCTAATATGAGGAATTTTTTAATTCCAAAAATTATAGTATTGATATTACGAATGAATTTAGTATTGACATTTTTTTCGTATATAGTCGTAGAGGAAATAACAAATGATTGTGTTGTCAAGATAGAAGATAGAAGATAGAAGGTAAGTGTAAACTGGCAGTGTGTGCAATTTTTTCGCTCATCGGTGTTATTTGCGAGTGCATATTAGGTAATGGCAATTTTCATTATCTTGACGATCTGATTGAGCCTTATGTGATCTGATGTGATCTGATTGAGCCTTATGAAATGATTTCAAAGAGATCGACAAAAGGTAGGTGAGAATTGGTATAGTTGGATAAGGTTGAAGGTTCAAGTTCTGTTTCCTCTAATTTTTCAATTTTTTTTCAAATTTTTTTCTTCGCAAAATATCTTTCGTGCAATATCCAGTATGTTTGGAGTAAGAAACGTCCTTTGTACATTTCACCTAGGTGAAACCCCTTCATCGTTGGACAAAAGCTATATCGGTGTGACTCGGATATCCCTATACGTTTGAAAGCTTTGTTCCTAAAAAATAATTGGAAAGGTGCTTTTCCATTCAGAATGATCGAAACCATCTATTAAAAAAAATTGAAAGCCAATGTTGTGTTTTCTTCGATTTTTCAAGTTAACATCATATACAATTACACTCAGAGTCAATTTAACATTTTTTCAATTTAATGTCATTTTATCAACTGGATATTCATCAATTTTTCTCGATTGTTTTTTCTAAACATTATTATGCCATTACCAAATCAGAACCGCCCATATCTTCGTCGAGAAATCGTTCACGGCAATTAATCAACAAAAAAATCGATCCATCAATCAATCTTTAAATTCAACGGCAGACAAGGTTTGATGTAATATTTACAATTTTTTACGGATTTTTTGTAGTCTTGTATAATAATCGATTTCCTTCGATTTTATTTTCCCAAACATTATCATGACATTTTGTATAAGAACCGCCTATATCTTAGTCAATAAATAGTTCAAAGTTATTAATCAATCAAAATATTGATCGATTAATTGAGTTATAAATTGATCAAACCATCTACTAATTTATCGTTTGAACGATCTATAAATTGATCGATTAATCAATCTACAAATCGATCGATTGATTGATCTATAAATTGTTCGGCAAATCTAATTTAATACAGTCTTCCGATTTGAAAGAAAAAACGAAATTAATACAATACCTCGAAAAAAAAGTAAATAAAGAATTAGTTGGTTATTTTACTTTCATTTTACATTCATGGTTACATCTCGGCATGGTTACTTTCAAGAATGTAACCATGCCGAGAAGACGAGATTGATTGGCGGTAACGTTTGGTCGTCAAGGAACCCGCGCAGCCTCCCACTCACGCGAAAAAAAAACATCCGTCTCAGCGACACGGAAAATCGCATTGTCATGCATCTAGTTCTCCGTCGTCCTCCAAAACGTGCAGTCCGTATCGCCTATTGTATCCGATTGAGAATTTTGGCGAATTCATATATCGTTTAATTTTTGTTTCTGTGTTGTTGTGGTTATAGTGATTGTTGTGGTGATAGTGAATGCGTGCATCGATTTCGGTCAATTGGATTGTGAGAGATCGCGATTCCGATGTACGATGTCAGTTCGTACTGATAAAAGAATTCATCTCCCGACGAAAGATCGGATCAAGGATGGCAGAATTTTCGAGGTCAGCAAGCGGATAAAGGGGGTGATGTAAGTTTTATAATTTTTAACGTATTTTCTTAATCTGTATGCAAGCGATTTTTTTTTGTACATACACATATTTCGGCGAAAAAAAACATGATTTATTTATTTTTCTTGGTAATAAAATATCCGGCCGAAAATTCCCCGCTATCGATCGATCGTGCGAAATATTCAATTTTTTTT
>OZ024778.1:10017808-10032936 GCA_964017025.1 Stenichneumon culpator
TATGAGGAAGCAAAAAATATGCTAAGCTTAACTAATCTGACAATGGGCAGAGGACACACGTATTTTCACGAGTCTGGAACTGTGCTTATTTTTTATCTACTAACATGGTCCTTGCCCTTCAATAAACTCCTGGACCGAACTCGATATCTCCCTTAACAGCAAAGTTATGAATTTTTTTGTGACAATGCCCTATCTGGCTGAAATAACGATAAAAATGGGTCAAATAGAGCATTCTCACAAAAAATTCCTAACTCTGCTATAAAAAGAGATATCGACTTGGGTCCAGGTGTTTGTCGAAGGGCAAGGACCATGTTATTAAATAAAAAAATCCGCACAGTTCCATATGTGCTATCTGAGAACATACAGACCGTTCAACACAGCTGAAAATACTAAATTTTAATTCCTCTGCCTATTGTCAGGTATCACATATGGACTTGGTGCCGATTTTTTATTCAGTAAGTTAGTCCTTGCCGTTCGACAAACACCTGGTCTGAACTCGATATGTCTCTTCACAGAAGGGTTATGAATTTTTCGTGGGAACACTGTATTTGACCAAAGTAACGATGAAAATGGGTAAAATAGAGTGTTCCCATGAAAAATTCGTAACTCTGCTGTAAAGAGAGATGTCGAGTTCGGTCCAGGCGTTTGTCGAAGGGCAAGAACCATGTTGTGGGGAATCGCAACTAACTCATAAGATTCATAAATTGTATACCTTGTAAGATATACAATAAACAACTATTTTATGAATCGCGTTCTATTGCTATATACTTTATTATAGTTACCTGCGTTGTCAAACCAAGCATTGCCGTGGGACAGCCAAAAAACTCCGCGATGGGGAAATTGTTGTAAGCCGTGGACATTCTTCCATTTGCTTCCCGGACGATTTGTGTCAGCATAAGGCTGACTTTAAGTATGCTCTCAAGACTATACTTGAGAGACATTACTGGCGTTTGAAGCAACTGTATGATACGACAGCTCTATTGTAAGTATTGTTTTTAGTTTTGTTTTCGGTCTCACTGCGATGAATCTTTATCGTACCTCGTATTCTAGTAATCGCTCGTTGACTACATTTTGATAGATATACTATCGTTGATTTCCTCTGTCTCGACAAAAATTGAATGTTAGAAAAATTAATTCCATTGTATATTAGTAGTGTTGGGCAGTACTTCAAGATCACAAGTACAGAATTTTGGTTTTCAAGTACAAAGTACAAGTACTTTTACAATAAACCCTCCTTGATGAGCGGTTTCATCAAGATTATATTACGGTTAATATATTATAGCGTTTGTTAATTCATATATTTCTCTCACTGGCTGCATTCGAGATACATTCCAGAGAAAAATTAGAACATTTTATACCGAAAGTGATGCTTTCCCGTCTGACGTGATTTTCAGTTGAAAACTGCGATTTCGAAATCGGTAGTTGTGTTTTCCCGTATGACGTCACTTCCGCATGAAAACTGAGATTCTCATATGGGAAGTGGCGTTTTCCTGTATGATGTCACTTCCGACAAAATACCGAAATTTTCAAATCAGCAGTAATGTTTTCCCGGTTCAGCTGATGGTCGTCATTCTCCGGTTTGAATTTTAAAAACTTTTTTCTGGAATGTTTCTCGGATGCCGTCAGTGGCAGAAACCCGCGAAGTAAATAACACAGCAAAGATCGTGAGCGATACATCTAAATGTATTTGACGTGGTCTCGGAGTGGACTCGGTGGGCACAAATTTGCAGATCACGAATCTACCGAATAGAGACGTTCCGAATTCTCGTCAAGACGTTCCGACTCAGTACTGACAGCGGATGCATGGCGGCTTGAGCGCCGTGTGGGCGCAGAACCCTTGGCCGCTGCTGCAGTCTCGTAACCATGCCGATGATTAAATCCCAGCTGAGTGTGTGTTAGGCACGTTTTCTTTTGGTGACTCGCTTTACCCCAGCTACGATTTTCTTTTTGTCATTACCGGAGATACGCTAGGTTTCGGTATTGGCTTATTCCCTTCAACACGAAAATGCGAGCGAGCTACTTGAAGTACATGAAGTATGAAAAGTACTTGACACTCCAAATACTTGTGCTTTGTACTTTGGACTTGAAGTAGGGGAGATCGGGGCAAAATGGGGAAGCGGGGCAAAACGGGAAAGGCGAACACGATATCGATACGGGGCAAAATGGGGTACTCCAAATAGTGGGGGCAAAACGGGGTAGAGAAGAATTCAGCAGGTATTCCAGGACTTTCTCGCTCGCAGGACTATGTCATTTACAGTTCTATCGCGTTTACAAAACTATCATGCTCACAGGACTTTTTCACTCACAGGAATATCGCTTACAGGACTATCTCACTCACAGAACCCTTGCTCACAGGACTCTCGCTCACAGGACTCTCGCTCACGGGACTCTCGCTCACATGACTATCTCGCTCACAGGACTTTCTCGTTTACAGGACTTTCTCACTCACAGGACTATCTCGCTCACAGGACTATCTCGTTCACAGGACTTTTTCGCTCACAGGACTTTCTCGCTCACAGGACTTTCTCGCTCACAGGACTATCTCGCTCACAGGACTATCTCGCTCACAGGACTATCTCGCTCACAGGACTATCTCGCTCACAGGACTATCTCGCTCACAGGACTATCTCGCTCACAGGACTATCTCGCTCACAGGACTATCTCGCTCACAGGACTATCTCGCTCACAGGACTATCTCGCTCACAGGACTATCTCGCTCACAGGACTATCTCGCTCACAGGACTATCTCGCTCACAGGACTATCTCGCTCACAGGACTATCTCGCTCATAGGACTATCTCGCTCACAGGACTATCTCGCTCACAGGACTATCTCGCTCACAGGACTCTCGCTTACAGGACTCTCGCTTACAGGACTCTTGCTTACAGGACTCTCGCTTGCAGGTCTCTCGCTTACAGGACTATCTTGCTTACCGGACTCTCGCTTACAGGACTATTTCGTTCACACGACTATCTTGTTTACAGGACTATGTCGCTGTCTAATATGCTCGGTGTTTGACGAGGCGGGGTTGAAATTCCGAATGATTTATATTCGACGGCCCAAAACTCCGAACGAAATATCTTGCACGATATATTTTACGATGGGTTCTACCATCACAAGTCCATATAACCGATTACACAATCGTTAAACGATTGTAGCTACGAAAGAAAATGAGGCGACATTTAAATAGTAAATAGGGGCCTGTCCCGAAGGTGTGAGTGAAGGCACGTTTATTTCCGCAAAGCTATAATTGCAATATTCCGAATTGCAAAACTTAAAGTTCAGATATATATGAAAATTGGAAAAATAATGTTTAGAATAATTAATAATACAAGAGTCTGAAAGTCCGAAATTTGTACGTCAAAGATAGATAATATAAACGAAAATTATAACTCAGACAATCATTGTTTGAAATGATCAAGCCACCAGAATGGAATTCTCCAAAAGAACAAGTCCCCAATATCAGTTTCTCCAAAAATGCTAATGTCCGAACAATTATTTTCCAAAAAGGCTAAACACCGAAAGTACATTATCCGAAAAGGCAAAACTCCGAACGTAGATTCCCCGAAAAGGCAAAACTCCGAAAGTAGATTCCCCGAAAGGGCGAAACTCCGAAAGTAGATTCCACGAAAAGGCGAAACCCCGAAAATAGATTCTCCGAAAAGGCGAAACCCCGAAAGTTGATTCCTCGAAAGCGTACTATTCTAAAGGAAAGTATGTGAAAACCTCTGGGCAGATAATTACATTTAAAAAGTAGTTTTTTAAAACAAATGTTCATATTTGATGCCGTACGGTGTGATAACAATTGTTTAGCGTGAATCAAGAGTTTCGAAATTTAGAGCGTTGCAGTCGACTAACCCAATAATTATGCGCAACGAATGTTTAGCCCTGTAGTAATCTTGGACATGTTGATCACCTGTGGTGGGTTTTTTTATAATTTTCTTTTATCATTTTCAGAGTACACTCGCATATAAAAACAAAAGTGCTCCTATATTCAATATAAACGACAAAAGGTAAGTATGAACTGAATTTTATTTCGCTCTCGTTCAATGATATAAGTTACCAGTGTGCGCTCCAAATGTTACGTTGTGATCGTAGCAAATGTTAACCTCGAAAAAAACTATTGCAAAATAAGTGTCATACACAAAACAGTTCAACGAAATAAACAAAAGGTAGGTGAGAGTTTGTGAATATTTAAATTGTCAGCTTTTCCGAGGAAACGATGTGAGAATTAATAATTTTTACTTTTATGAGGAAGCAATATGAAAACTTTTCATAGAAATTAGGGAGAATTGCAAATATTTCTCGATGGTATAAAAATGTGATAAAAATGAAGCATATTAAAGGTGCCGAAAATATTAATGTTGAATTATCTTTTCCATATATAGTCCAATGATAATGATTCCGAAATGTTATTAACCAATTGATGAAAAATAAAACTTCCATAAATTTCCCAGAAACCTAACTGTTTTTAATACACATGAATAAATATGCACTTTTTCAAATTATTAAATTCACATCGAATTTCGTGACTGTATATTTTAAAGATATAAAAAAATCACACTAAATTTAAAAATCTGAAAAAATTCATTCGTGTTCAGAAAAGTGAACGAATTATTATAATAATAATAAAAAAAGAATTTAGGGATCCCAAAAAATTTTTGAACAATTTATTTTTCATCAATTTATTAATAACACTTCGGAATTATTAATATGCAATACCACATTTCGATACGAGTGCGAAAAAACTTTTTCTGACGAGTGTGAGTTTGCAGCACGAGCCGAAGGCGAGTGTTGCAATCACACGAGTTCAGAAAACGTTTTTCGCACGAGTATCGAACGGAATTTTATGTTACGAGGTGTGAAAAAGGACGTTTTGTGCACGCGGAGCGTGCACAATACATCCATTTTCACACCGAGTGTCATAAAATTATTTTTTTCAGCACCTTTAATATGTTTGATTTTATCAAATTTTTATCCCATCTAAAAGTTAAAGTTACGTGAAGTGAACGGAACGTTTGAATAAAATGTTTAAAAAATCGTAGATAACAAATAATTGAGAATTTTTTTACGAGGATTTTGGGAATTGAATTTTACAAAATAAATTGTTGAGTAATAGAAAAGAAATTGACATTAGCTCGAGATTGCTGTAAACGCTCGAGTGTCTCACGCGCGCTGCAGATTCGCCTCTCGCCCGCCCCTTCGAAAGAGCCAGCTTGGCCGCCAAGCGTCGAAATGCGCACTATACGTGAATAAGACACAGAAAAAATTAAACAAAAAAAATCAGTAATAGTTTCGGTAATTGTTCAAAAAAATAATGCGTACGTGGAACGCTTGAATAAAATGTAAAAAAAAATCGTAGATAAAAAATAATTGACAATTTCTTTTTAACGCGGATTTTCGGAATTGAATTTTACATAATAGACTGTCGATTAATCAAAAGTAAATTGAGATAAACGCGAGATTGCTGTAAGCGCTCGAGTGCCTCACGCGCGCTGGAGATTCGCCCTCGCGCCCGCCCCTTCGAAAGAGCCAGCTTGGCCGCCAATCGTCGAAATGCGCACTATACGTGAATAAGACACAGAAAAAATTAAACAAAAAAAATCATTAATAGTTTCGGTAATTGTTGAAAGAAATAATGCGTACGTAGAACGCTTGAATAAAATGTAAAAAAAAATCGTAGATAAAAAATAATTGACCATTTTTTTTAACGCGGATTTTCGGAATTGAATTTTACATAATAAAGTGTCGATTAATCAAAAATAAGTTGAGATAAGCGCGAGATTGCTGTAAACGCTCGAGTGTCTCACGCGCGCTGGAGATTCGCCTCTCGCCCGCCCCTTCGAAAGAGCCAGCTTGTCCGCCAAGCGTCGAAATGCGCACTGTACGTGAATAAGACACAGAAAAAAAAAAAAAAAAAAAAATCAGTAATAGTTTCGGTAATTGTTCAAAGAAATAATGCGTACGTAGAACTCTTGAATAAAATGTAAAAAAAATCGTAGATAAAAAATAATTGACAATTTCTTTTTAACGCGGATTTTCGGAATTGAATTTTACATAATAGACTGTCGATTAATCAAAAGTAAATTGAGATGAACGCGAGATTGCTGTAAACGCTCGAGTGTCTCACGCGCGCTGGAGATTCGCCTCTCGCCCGCTCGTTCGAAAGAGCCAGCTCGGCCGCCGAGAGTCGAAATGCGCACTACACGTGAATAAGACAAAGAAAAAAAATTAAACAAAAAAAATCAGTAATAGTTTCGGTAATTGTTTAAAGAAATAATGCGTACGTGGAACGCTTGAATAAAATGTAAAAAAAAATCGTAGATAAAAACTAATTGACAATTTTTTTTTAATGCGGATTTTGGTAATCGAATTTTACAAAATACATTGCTGTAAACGCTCGAGCGTCTCGCGCGCGCCGCCGATTCGCCTCTCGGCCGCTTCTTCGACAGAGCCAGCTTGGTCGGCGAGTGTCAAGATGCGCACTACACGAGAAAAAAAACTTTTAAAAAATGTCGGCATTTTTATTGCCTGAACGAATAAGTGGAAAAATCTCTTGAATAATTTTTTTCTTCAATTTTTGAATGTTAAACGAAACGTTTATTTATTCGATATGATGATTAAAAAATTGAGGAAAAATAAAATTCTAGAACTTTTGAAGAGTCGAAAGATTTTGATCTGAAAGATAATAAATATTTTTTAGAAACATTAAGTAGACATTGTAAATCTGCGAACTCAAAGAGGAGAAGTCTTTGTTCTTAAAATGTAAACACGGTTCCGCTTGATTTCGCATAGACGCTGCCTCGCGATCGCCGAGCGTACCCCTCGCGTGCCCCTCTCGCGCCCCTCTCGCGCCGCGCCCGAAGAGTCAGACCGCTCGACGAATCTCGCGCAGTAGTAAACAGTACGGTCGAAGTCGGTGCCTCGAGCTCGTTGTCGCGTGATCCGCAAATTTTTGATAATCTTTGTGTCGAACTCTCCCTCTCTCTTTTCTGTCGAACTCTTTTTGATAACTCTCTAAGCGTAAAGTCTGTGCAACGAAAAGACAATTTTCGAGTCATCACGAAACGATGTGAGAAGCGTCCAACGAATTTCACGATGTCTGAAAATCGCAATCCATTGACTAATCTGGCTCGACACCTACGAATCCACGACGGGAGAGTCTTCGAAGTGAGCAATCGAAGGCGAGACATAATGTAAGATGGTATTTTCTTTTAATTAACAAATATTTTTTTGACTATATTCCTCCTGGCCGCTCTCTCGAAAGCGTCAGTTGAACTTTCGAGCTTCGAGTCGCGGACTACGCATAAAACAAAGCTTCCTCTACGAGGAAGCAAAAAGACAAGAACAATTGTGTAAACGAAATTTTAATAGTTGTTTAGTTTGAAAACAATAATGCGTACGTAGAACTCTTGAATAAAATGTAAAAAAAATCGTAGATAAAAAATAATTGACAATTTCTTTTTAACGCGGATTTTCGGAATTGAATTTTACATAATAGACTGTCGATTAATCAAAAGTAAATTGAGATGAACGCGAGATTGCTGTAAACGCTCGAGTGTCTCACGCGCGCTGGAGATTCGCGTCGCGCCCGCCCCTTCGAAAGAGCCAGCTCGGCCGCCGAGCGTCGAAACGCGCACTACACGTGGAAAAGACAAAAAAAAAAATAAACAAAAAAAATCACTAATAGTTTCGGTAATTGTTCAAAGAAATAATGCGTACGTGGAACGCTTGAATAAAATGTAAAAAAGAATCGTAGATAAAAAATAATTGACAATTTCTTTTAACGCGGATTTTCGGAATTGAATTTTACATAATAGACTGTCGATTAATCAAAAATAAATTGAGATAAACGCGAGATTGCTGTAAGCGCTCGAGTGTCTCACGCGCGCTGGAGATTCGCCCTCGCGCCCGCCCCTTCGAAAGAGCCAGCTTGGCCGCCAATCGTCGAAATGCGCACTATACGTGAATAAGACACAGAAAAAATTAAACAAAAAAAATCATTAATAGTTTCGGTAATTGTTGAAAGAAATAATGCGTACGTGGAACGCTTGAATAAAATGTAAAAAAAATCGTAGATAAAAAATAATTGACCATTTTTTTTTTAACGCGGATTTTGGGAATTGAATTTTACATATTAATCTGTTGATTAATCGAAAATAAGTTGAGATAAGCGCGAGATTGCTGTAAGCGCTCGAGTGTCTCACGCGCGCTGGAGATTCGCCTCTCGCCCGCTCGTTCGAAAGAGCCAGCTCGGCCGCCGAGAGTCGAAATGCGCACTACACGTGAATAAGACAAAGAAAAAAATTAAACAAAAAAAATCAGTAATAGTTTCGGTAATTGTTGAAAGAAATAATGCGTACGTAGAACGCTTGAATAAAATGTAAAAAAAAATCGTAGATAAAAAATAATTGACCATTTTTTTTTAACGCGGATTTTCGGAATTGAATTTTACATAATAAAGTGTCGATTAATCAAAAATAAGTTGAGATAAGCGCGAGATTGCTGTAAACGCTCGAGGGTCTCACGCGCGCTGGAGATTCGCCTCTCGCCCGCTCGTTCGAAAGAGCCAGCTCGGCCGCCGAGAGTCGAAATGCGCACTACACGTGAATAAGACAAAGAAAAAAATTAAACAAAAAAAATCAGTATTAGTTTCGGTAATTGTTCAAAGAAATAATGCTTACTTGGAACGCTTGAATAAAATGTAAAAAAAGTCGTAGTTAAAAAATAATTGACAATTTTTTTTTTTACTCGGATTTTGGGAATTGAATTTTACATATTAATCTGTTGATTAATCGAAAATAAGTTGAGATAAGCACGAGATTGCTGTAAACGCTTGAGTGTCTCGCGCACGTCGCAGATTTAGCTCTCGCCCGCTCGTTCGAAAGAGCCAGCTCGGCCGCCGAGCGTCGAAATGTGCACTATACGTGAATAAGACAAAGAAATAGTTAAACGAAAAAAATCAGTAATAGTTTCGGTAATTGTTCAATGAAATAACGCGTACGTGGAACGCTTGAATAAAATGTAAAAAAAATCCTAGATAAAAAATAATTGACATTTTTTTTTACTCGGATTTCGGGAATTGAATTTTACATAATAGACTGTCGATTAATCAAAAATAAGTTGAGGTAAGCGCGAGATTGCTGTAAAGGCTCGAGTGTCTCGCGCACGTCGCAGATTTAGCTCTCGCCCGCTCGTTCGAAAGAGCCAGCTCGGCCGTCGAGCGTCGAAATGCGCACTATACGTGAATAAGACAACGAAAAAATTTCACAAATAAAAACAATAATAGTTTCGGTAATTGTTCAAAGAAATAATGCGTTGGGCAGAGCGGAGCAAAATGGGACAGTGAGGGCTTAACTCAATATACCAATAATTTTTGGATGCCCCATCTTGTCCCAACGATACATCTGGATTTTCAAACCCGTTTTGTCCCACGGACGACCATTGCCACCATCCAAAAGTAATTGGAAAATTGCGTTTTATCTCGTAATCCCGTTTTGTCCCGATGTGCCGTTTTGCCCCGCTCTCCCCTACGTGGAATGCTGGAATAAAATGTAACAAAAAAATAGATAAGAAATAATTGCGAATTTTTTCTTTCTGGGATTTTGGGAATTGAATTTTACATAATAAACTGTCGGTCAATCGAAAATAAGTTGAGATAAGCGCGAGATTTCTTTAAACGCTCGAGTCTCTCGCGCACGCCGCAGATTTAGCTCTTGCCCGCCCCTTTGAAAGAGCCTTTACATATGATAGAAAACAAAAAAAATCGACAAAAAAATGCAATAATAGACTCTGTAATTATTCGAAGGAATAATGAGTTCGTGGAACGCTCGAATAAAATGGATGAAAATCGTAGATAAAAAAATGCAGAATTTTTAATAAAAATTAAATTTATTTTTAATTAATTAATTTAATTATTAATTTTTATATAATTTAAAATTTATAATTTATAATTTTATATAATTTATATAATTGAATTAATTAATTTTTGATAAAAATTGAATTTTAGTAAAAAAACAAAAAAAAATCTAAAAAAAATGTCGGCAATAGTTTCGTTCAAATGAATAATGCTTTCGTGGAATGCTTGAATATAATTTCAAAATTCTCAAATAAAACAAAAAACCTTTTTGACATTTTTTTTACTATATCTTTTGGAATTCTTTATTACATTGCAAACTATTAAGTCATCGGAAGTAATCATCGAGTAAAGCTCGAGATTGCTGGAAACGTTTAAACGTCTCGAGCACACCGCCGACTGCCCTCCCGCGCGCCCCATTGGAAGAGCGAGCTTGGTCGTTGACCGTCAAAATGTGCACTACGTGTGAAAAAGACAAAGAGAACTAAAAAAATTAATTCGGTAATAATTTCGGTAACTAATCGAAGGAACTATAATGCGTTCGTAGATTGCTTGAATAAAATGTCAAAAATCGTAGATTAAATAAATTGAGAATTTTTTACAGGGACTTTGGGAATTGAATATTACATTACGAACTGTTTATTATTCGAAAGGAAGTTGAGTTTAACTGGAGATTGCTGTAAGCGATCGAGTGTGTCGCCCACCCCGTAGATTCCCTTTCCGCGTTTCGAAGCTTTCGAGCTCGTCCTGTACACGAATGCTTTACGGAACGTCAAATTTGCTAAAATTATATTTCGTCGTTAAGGAATTAATTTCTTAACGATATTTAGAGAGAGCCTAAAGCATCTTATTTCTCAATGTCAACACCGACTGCCTCGGCGGGCCTTCCAAAATATCGAAACACCCATATCGAAACGCACATATAATGTTACACCAACATTGATAAAGTGTGATTGAATATAAAATGTAATTACATTTTAAACTTAATCCAATCTTACTTTATGTAATATCATGTTATGTTATACATTAATATGATTACGTATATTAATTATATAATATATATAACCATATTATGAGTTGTCTTAATTAAGCTGGTACTTGCGGTACAGTCCCACTAATCGTAAGTTTCGGAGAAAATTTCGAACACTTGTCGATGGGATACAAATCTGAAAAACATCAAGTGTATGATAAATGCTACAAACATTGTTTTTGTGAAATAATAATTCTGATTTGTCATTAACAAATTGAAGAGAAAAAATGTTATTCAACAAATTACCCGGCAACTTAACTATTTTCCTACATAAAAATAATTAATTTATTTTTCCGAATAAGTCTGAATTTTTTCAGAATTTTTTGTAATCTTTGAAAATCGCGTTTTTTCTATGTTGAAGCTGTGAAAAAATTCAATTTTCAAAGATTACAAAAGGTTCTGAAAAAATTCTGACTTATTCAAAAAAATAAACGAATTATGTTTATAAAGAAAAATCGGTAACGTACCGGGTAATTTGTTGAATAATAATTTTTCTCTTCAATTTGTTTATAACGAATTGGAATTATTATTTCACAAAAACGATCTTTGTAGCACTTCTCATACACTTGATTTTTTTTCAGATTTTTATCCCATCGAGAAGTGTTCGAAATTTTCCCCGAAACTTACGATTAGTGGGACTGTACTACCTTAAATGACCCTTTATTATAGTTACCTTCGTTGCCGGACGAAGCATTGCCGTGGAACCGCAAAGATCATCGGCAATAATGGCATTGTTTTGGCACATCATCATTCTGCCGTGTGTTTCGCGGATGGCCTCTGCCAATTGAAGGCTGATTTTAGGCATGCCCTAAAATCCGCGCTGAAGAAAAATTACTGGAAGCTCAAAGTTCTTTACGAAACCGTCGTTTTATTGTAAGTTGATTTTAATTGTCCGTTATCACCGTCATGTCCTGTTCGATCAAAAAAAGTTTCGATATATCAAACCGAAATTTTACTGCCATGAACAATTGTAAACGGACCTTATTTTCCTTATGATCATCATTATTGGTACTATTGCAATAGGTTCCCGCCCGAAGTAAAGGTTGAAGTACCGTACAACACCATCAAAAACTCTCTGAAGGAGTGGCGGAAAAGCATCTATCCACCGAATCCAATGGGCTTGGAGGACATGGCTCGACAGTTAGCGCGGCCTGAGAACAGGAGACTAACAGAATACGATGTCGGACGACTTTCCTGCCTACCAATTAGAGACAGTCTCGGTAAAACGCATGTGCTGTTGTACGATCCTGAATTCATCGAGCTGGCATTCCGTAACGTCGTACGACTCTTCATCGACGCTACGTTCCAAAGCACTCCCAACTTGCGAGATGTTTATCAACTGTTGACCATCTTGGGGGTCATACGATCACGTGCGTTAAACATCGTAATTTATGACACTCGGTGTGAAAATGGACGTATTGTGCACGCTCCGCGTGCACAAAACGTCCATTTTCACACCTCATAACATAAAATTTCGTTCGATACTCGTGCGAAAAACGTTTTCTGGACTATGTAGCTGAAGCTAGCAGCGGGAGCTAGCAGCGAAGCCGCTGCCGGCCAGGGTCGAAACGGTGCTCGAGCACCCCGGGCATACGATAAATTGTAAAGATTAATATCAAAGAGCGGTGTACTTAAAATTCGCAGACAATTAATTATTTACTATAGATAGTTGATCAATCAAATTATCGTCGTGACAGCCAACCTCTACTAATTGTTATTAACTTTTAAACACATATAAATAATGGGCTTCGGTTCCGTTGTCGATAGCAAAGAGCGATTCGTTTCAAATTTTCAGACAATGCATTATTTACCACGGAAAATTGATTAACCGACTAACCGTCATGAGACCCGCCCTCTCATAATTGTTATTAATTAATAAAGTCCAATAAATAATGAAACTCGGTCTCGTTTTCGCTAGCAAAGAACGATTTGCTTCAAATTTGCAGACAATTCATTGCTTACCATGGACAATCGATTACTCGAGGAATCGCCGTGAGACGCGCCCTCTCGTAATTGTTATTAATTAATTAAGTCCAATAAATAATTAAACTCGGTCCAGTTTTCGCTAGCAAAGAACGATTTGCTTCAAATTTGCAGACAATTCATTGTTTACCACGGCCAAATGATTACTCGAGGAATCGCCGTGAGACCCGCCCTCTCCTAATTGTTATACAACTACCTACTTGCCCAATTGCCTACTTGTAATAACAATTACAAGAGGGCGCGTCTCACGGTGATTCCTCGAGTAATCGATTGTCCATGGTAAACAATGAATTGTCTGCAAATTTGAAGCAAATCGTTCTTTGCTAGCGAAAACTGGACCGAGTTTCATTATTTATTGGACTTAATTAATTAATAACAATTACGAGAGGGCGCGTCTCACGGCGATTCCTCGAGTAATCGATTGTCCATGGTAAACAATGAATTGTCTGCAAATTTGAAGCAAATCGTTCTTTGCTAGCGAAAACTGGACCGAGTTTCATTATTTATTGGACTTAATTAATTAATAACAATTACGAGAGGGCGCGTCTCACGGCGATTCCTCGAGTAATCATTTGGCCGTGGTAAACAATGAATTGTCTGCAAATTTGAAGCAAATCGTTCTTTGCTAGCGAAAACTGGACCGAGTTTAATTATTTATTGGACTTAATTAATTAATAACAATTACGAGAGGGCGCGTCTCACGGCGATTCCTCGAGTAATCGATTGTCCATGGTAAACAATGAATTGTCTGCAAATTTGAAGCAAATCGTTCTTTGCTAGCGAAAACGAGACCGAGTTTCATTATTTATTGGACTTTATTAATTAATAACAATTATGAGAGGGCGGGTCTCATGACGGTTAGTCGGTTAATCAATTTTCCGTGGTAAATAATGCATTGTCTGAAAATTTGAAACGAATCGCTCTTTGCTATCGACAACGGAACCGAAGCCCATTATTTATATGTGTTTAAAAGTTAATAACAATTAGTAGAGGTTGGCTGTCACGACGATAATTTGATTGATCAACTATCTATAGTAAATAATTAATTGTCTGCGAATTTTAAGTACACCGCTCTTTGATATTAATCTTTACAATTTATCGTATGCCCGGGGTGCTCGAGCACCGTTTCGACCCTGGCCGGCAGCGGCTTCGCTGCTAGCTCCTGCTGCTAGCTTCAGCTACATAGTCCAGAAAACGTTTTTCGCACGAGTATCGAACGAAATTTTATGTTATGAGGTGTGAAAATGGACGTTTTGTGCACGCGGAGCGTGCACAATACGTCCATTTTCACACCGAGTGTCATAAATTACATAAAGATGGTCAACAGTTGATAAACAGTTGTCATAAAGATGGTCAACAGTTGATAAACATCTCGCAAGTTGGGAGTGCTTTGGAACGTAGCGTCGATGAAGAGTCGTACGACGTTACGGAATGCCAGCTCGATGAATTCAGGATCGTACAACAGCACATGCGTTTTACCGAGACTGTCTCTAATTGGTAGGCAGGAAAGTCGTCCGACATCGTATTCTGTTAGTCTCCTGTTCTCAGGCCGCGCTAACTGTCGAGCCATGTCCTCCAAGCCCATTGGATTCGGTGGATAGATGCTTTTCCGCCACTCCTTCAGAGAGTTTTTGATGGTGTTGTACGGTACTTCAACCTTTACTTCGGGCGGGAACCTATTGCAATAGTACCAATAATGATGATCATAAGGAAAATAAGGTCCGTTTACAATTGTTCATGGCAGTAAAATTTCGGTTTGATATATCGAAACTTTTTTTGATCGAACAGGACATGACGGTGATAACGGACAATTAAAATCAACTTACAATAAAACGACGGTTTCGTAAAGAACTTTGAGCTTCCAGTAATTTTTCTTCAGCGCGGATTTTAGGGCATGCCTAAAATCAGCCTTCAATTGGCAGAGGCCATCCGCGAAACACACGGCAGAATGATGATGTGCCAAAACAATGCCATTATTGCCGATGATCTTTGCGGTTCCACGGCAATGCTTCGTCCGGCAACGAAGGTAACTATAATAAAGGGTCATTTAAGGTAGTACAGTCCCACTAATCGTAAGTTTCGGGGAAAATTTCGAACACTTCTCGATGGGATAAAAATCTGAAAAAAAAATCAAGTGTATGAGAAGTGCTACAAAGATCGTTTTTGTGAAATAATAATTCCAATTCGTTATAAACAAATTGAAGAGAAAAATTATTATTCAACAAATTACCCGGTACGTTACCGATTTTTCTTTATAAAC